>SMJT01000015.1:1623260-1735672 GCA_004349715.1 Crucihimalaya himalaica
TGGGTGGGCCTGGGTCATATTGGAATCTGTTGAGTATTTTTTTCAATGTATGTCGATTGATGCACAAGGATTCCATCTTTGAGTACTCAAGTTAGCCCCAAACAGAATTTAGTTTTGCCCAGGTCTTTCATTTCAAATTCCTGCTTTTAAGCATTCTACTGTTTTGGCGATTTCACCAGATGTTCGAGGATGTTTAATCATCCACGTATACTGCTTATGATCACAAATCCTTTGTTTTTGTATTTTTTGATAAAGATGCATGGACTGATCGGATCGTTTTGTAGCTTCTCTGATGAGATATTCGCTTAACCGGTTATACCACATACGTCCCTGTTGTTTCAGTCCATATAATGATTTGTTCAGCCTAAGCAGTGTCTGATCTCGAGATGCATGCTTATCTTAATCTCGATGCCATCTCGTTAATCTCATATAGATTTCATTGTCAAGTGGTCCATAGAGATATGCGGTTACAACATCCATTAAACCGCAAAAATCTAAGTTTTTCTTTACAGCCAGACTTATGAGGAATCGAAAAGTAGTTGCATCCACCACAGGGAGAATAAGTCTCTTCATAAATCGATTCCAGGTCTCTTGTGAGAATCCTTGTGCTACAAGTCGTGCCTGGTATCTAACGGCTTCACCGAGTTCGTTTTTTTTACGCAACCAAAGAACCCATTTGTGGACCACTCGTTTAGTATCGAATGGTGTCCTTTATGATCAGACAAACACATTCCTTTTCTTTAGACTGTTTAACTCCACGTTTATGGCTTCTTTTCCATTTTAAGCCAGTCTGATCTACGAGTGCACTCAATTATGAGACGTGGGTTCTAGATCCTCTTGCGTCTGTGCGCAACCTCAAGTGCTACCTTTGTATGCAAAGATTGCATCTATGTCGACATTTTTTTTCTGTTCCATGAGTTCCAGACATGCTATTAATTGATAGAGATTTCATTATTATTGATCCCTTCAGAACCTTGAGATTTGGCGTCCCAAACCTCTTGTATTGTTCACTAGGGTGAATCTCCAGCCGCGGCTATGTCTGTTATTTCAAGAATCCCGGTTTCAACCGTTGCGCCTTTCTTTGGTTTCTGGGTGATTCTTATCTTTGGAACCTAATGGGTCTGCCACGTTATTACGCTGATGCAGATCTGTAGCAACTTGAGTCTTGTCCCTTTTGGACATCTATTCGTACTGGTGCATTACAGCTGGTATGTACAATTTATTTACTCTGTCCGGGTCAACAAAGGAAATCTGGCAATGGATTAGCTAGCTTTTGTTTAAGTGTATAATCTTTTGGACCTCTGAATCACATTCTAGGAGTCCGAGGATCTTGCCATTGTGAGGATGTTTGATCCATGAAAGTTCCTTTACCAGTTCTTGTGTCTCTCCACCTAAGACAGGATATACCGATTCATCAAAATCGGTGAATCCGCATATCTGGCCTTAAATAGGTCTCCTGTGGTCGGCTCGAGATATTTGATAATTGGTGGAGAATCCAAAACCAACATATATTCACATCCTCCTTTGAGGTCCCGTTTTAGTTCTCTGTGGTGGCTGCAATGGGGGTCTAGACTGAACCCCGATGTCTTATTATGGGAGATGTATAGGCTCATGACCCGTTAGCAGATTGGGATGGATGTTACTATGCTCACTAGATGGCCGGGATTGCGTATTAGTTCGAGCAGCATGTAAGACTGCATGTCCCCACAGCTGAGACCGGGAGCTGCGACCTCATAATGTAATGGTCGAGCAATCCATTGAATTCGTTTAATGAATGATTCAGCTAATCCATATGTGTATGGACATGTGCCACGAGGATGTTCTACACTTTACCCCCATGGCCATACATATTCATTAAACGCTTGGGAAGTGAATTCACCAGCATTATCAAGACGTATAGTCTTAAGTGGGAAATCTGGAAAAATGGGCTCGCAACCTGATGATTTTGGCCAATAACCTAGCAAATGCTTGGTTCCGAGAAGACAATAACAGACATGCGACCAGCGGGTGATGCGCGTCAATTAGAAACATGAATTACCGGAAACGCCACACGGTGGGTGGATCGTCCACATATGTCTCCTTGTACTCGTTCCAGAAAAATTCAAGGTCTCTTTGGACAATTTGACTGGTGAAGTCCGACGTGATCAACTTCCTGTGAGCAAGCTGTGCACATGAGGTGTTGAGGGAAGACTCAGTTTTCCATAAGGGTGTGCCCTTTAGAACTTTGAATTAATTTACGCCATTCATGTTCGTCTGGGATGACCAAGCCAGTCGTGCCAAATAGTGTTAATTTAAACCGTGCTTTGATTAAGCAGCATTAGCCTCAATCATACTGACCTTAGCATAGTAAAGGCCAGTAGATAGTGCATGTATAGTCTCAAGACTTGTTTATGGCCGTGTGAGACTTTAGTGATCAGTAATGATTCTTTGTTCCCTTCACCCTGGTTTCGATGTGGAAACCATTTAGTCTTATGTCTTTGAAGCTCAAAAGATTTCTCTTTTGAAATGGGTGAGTATAGCGCATCTAGTATTTCTAGATGTGTGCCGTTTGATAACAACACATGGGCTTGGCTGTGGCCCTCTATTAGGCTCGAGGTACCGCTATGGTGCTAATGTATTGCGGTTTTATTATGAGATTTATGAAATAGTCTTGTCTTTTAATATGGTGTGGCGGATCCACTATCCACCACAATGATATCCATGTTCTCATGCATATCTCATTAAAACAAAGAGGTATGATTTAAATTTAAATTAAACCATAATAAATTCATAAATGAAATAAAAGACATAAGTTCTGAAATGTAAATCAAATCTAAATAAAAACAAATCCCAAATGAAAATAAAATCAAGAATAAATCGAAATGTTCAGATGTCGAGATTAATCGAGTAGGTCGGAGGTTTGGTAATCCATGGGATCAGCCTTCTCATCCTTGAAGTCACCTCTACATAATCTTGGTGGACCAGATTAGCTTCAGGATTAGCCTTTCCGTGTTTCTGATAGAGCTCACAAAGGAACTTGGGAGTGCGACAGTTCTTGGACCAATGATTTGACATCCCGCATCGGTGGCAAGGGATGATTGGTCGAGTTGGCTGCATGGTTGGTTTGGAGATTCCACGACCTTTACCGTGATTGTAACTGAGGTTAGGTCGGTTGCCTCGGTTTGAATTCCCACGTCCATTGCCATGCTTCCCACGTCCGTTGTCACGTCCACGCGGCCACGATCAGAGGATCTGTCATGCTGGACGTAGTTGGATTCTCTATTGGCTCCTTCTGGGAGTGGGGCTGATCCCGGGGCCTTTGAGCACTATTCTTCATCAACAACTGATTGTTTTTCTCCGCTATGAGTAAGCAAGAGATCAAATCCTCATATGCCGTGTGTTTTCATTCCACGGTATTGTTGCTGAAGCATAATATTCTGAGTGTTGAAGGTTGACAATGTCTTCTCAAAGAAGATCATGATCAGACACTTCTTCGCCACCAGAGTTTTATGAGTGAAACAATCGAAAGAGTTCGGAATTGTAGGCGTCCACGGATTTGAAATCTTGGAACCGTAGGTTCTTCAATCGAACTTGCTTGGGCAATATGACCGTTTTCTGATGGGTCATACCTCTTTTTCAGTGCCACTCAAATGTCGAGTGGATTCTCAATCGTGAGATATTGATTTTTGAGCTCTCGGCCAGGTGATGGCGGAATATGAAATATCGCCTGGAACCGATCTTTGGAGAGATGTGATTGGACAGTGATCCATTCGGTCCAAAGAAGGACGATGAAGAAGTTCTCGGTCCTGAAATGCCATACCTCAGTGCCATAGGAGCATTAATGTACTTGGCTAGTCACACTAGACCAGACATCTGTTTTGCCGTGAGTCTCCTAGCTCGTTTTAGCTCATGTCCAACTAAAAGGCACTGGAACGGTATCAAACACATCCTAAGGTACCTACAAGGAACTAAGGACTTAGGATTGTTTTACACTAACCACAACAAGGATGGGCTAGTTGGTTTTGCTGATGCAGGATATCTATCGGATCCGCACTGTGCCAGGTCTCAGACTGGCTATGTTTTCACGCATGGAGGAACAACTATCTCTTGGAGATCTATGAAGCAGACAATCGCTGCCCCCTCATCTAACCATGCAGAAATCTTGGCCATTCACGAAGCTAGCAGAGAGTGTGTTTGGCTGCGATCCATGACCCAGCACATCCGATCAGATTGTGGTATGGACGAAGATAAAGAGCCTACGGTGATGTTTGAAGACAATGCGGCTTGTATTGCTCAGCTCAAGGACGGTTACATCAAAGGGGATCGGACGAAGCATATTCTACCCAAATTCTTCTTCACTCAGGAGCTACAGAAGGATGGTCATGTCAAATTCAGCAGGTCCGATCAAGTGAGAATTCAGCCGATCTATTCACCAAATCATTGCCGACTTCAACACTCCGGAAGCTCATTTATCAGATTGGGATGCATAGACTTAAAGATCTACAGTGATGCTCAAATCAGGGGGAGTAATGCGTGTTGTACTCTTTTTCCTTCACCATGGTTTTTCCCACTGGGTTTTCCTGGTAAGGTTTTAATGAGGCAACATTCCCCAGCGCATTATAGAGACCCCGGTTGAGTATAGGGCACGGTTATTTTGTCCAAGGGGGAGTGTTATAAAACATCTTATGGACTCATTAACCGGTCCATTAGGTTTTACTCTTTTCTATTATACCCTCACATCTATATATATTGTTTCAGAGATCATTGATAGGAATAAGTTTACAACAGTTCTAGAGTTTTTTCTTATTTATTAAGAATTTTTTTTAAAATTTCTATCTATTATATTCTTAATTAATACAATTATAAGTTTCGTTTATTATTAAATTATAGAGATAAAAAGAGTGTTTGGTTTTAACGTATGCAATTAATACATAGCAAATTAACAATATTTTGTAAAATAAAAATAAAGTTTAACAAGGATACTTATTAAAATGGAGATAGTAATATTTTATTCTATATTAAATTTGAAATTTTTTTTTTTTGATCTTGAAAACTGATTTGTAAACAATGATGACTCATCAAAGTTATTTCTAGTTCCCCGGAGCACAAACCATGCAGTCCGAGCTGTGGAGCGTCGACGTCGTTCCCAAACAGCAGAACATGCTCCTGCTCCCCAGAACACGATCATAGCAGGTAGAGGCGAGGATTGTTCGGATGGTCGCTTCGTTGCAGTCGAAATAAGGCAGCTCGAAGATGCATGGACTGAACATACTTTGCTAGAGAAAAAGCTGGAGGCTATGCAATCTAAGGAGCTTAAAGCTGAGACTCGGTTTAAACAAGTTGAGAGCCAGTGAGATTTGCTCGAGGTTCGCTTCCGTTCCGCCCAAGTCCTTCTCATGATCATCATCATGCCGATCAGACAGCGATCGTTACAGTCGGTCGGCGTGGTGGTACGCATGAAGCGACTGTTCCTGTCCGATTTAATGATCTCCAAGCTGCCTTGCTTCGCCTTAACATTATAAAAGCAGATTTGAAAAAAGCGACTTCTAATGAACGTGAATTTCGGATTAAAATTGAACAAGGTGAGGAACAGCTTCGTCGTGCCGCAATCAGTCCTTCTCAAGGTTTGCTTCCATCCACCGCACCGACAACACACCGTAGCAGCACCCACAGAAGTAGCAGATAGTTTCACCGTTGGCTCATTGGAGATGCATTTTCTATTATTCCCTTGTCTTGTTGTCGTCCAAGTTGGTCTGCACTGCCAAGTTGTGATATTTATAATTCTTTTCTTCTAAGTTTGTAATGATACGTTTGATATATAATACAATGTGTCATGTTTAATGTCTACACAACATTTTTAACTCTGGATAATATATCATCGTTGGGTTCCAATACATTATTGTTTGGGACCAAAATAGAAGACTGATATATAAGCTGATAATCTGAAGGAAATAATTTCGCTTTGTGTGATTACCTTGGAAGTTTCAAGAAATGTGAGTGTGAGGGTTTTACAAGCTTGAATCAATCGCTAGTCGCTCTCTCACACTACAAGAAAAATACACATTGTTAGTGTCGTGGAAACGCTATAATATGTCTATTAGAGAGTCATAATGTTGACCGTTATACGAAGAGCTATCTTACACCCCTTCTTACAATAGCGTAAATTTGTCTTGCTATTATAGATTACCATATAATCACACGAAATTCTATATAATAGCACGAAATTCTTACCTATTATATTATTAATAATAGCAATATATTATTGCTATTTTATATTTTATAGTGGCTCTTTTATTTCGCTCTAATATATTGAATATATAAAAAATATATTTATTATATATATTTTTAATCAATTATTTATATTCAAAATTATATTTGAAATTTGGGTTAGAAGATGATTTTACTAAACATAGTAAGTTATATATATCATACAAAAACAAGTCTAAGTAAACATCCTCTAGCAAAACAAGAAACAAAATACTAACTAATGTGCATGGAAAAATGAACATACCCTAAACTAGAGCTTTAGAAGATGCTTCAAGCCTTTTACACCCGCTTCTTTAATAGCTTTGAACACTTTCTCAGCATCTGGATCACATACTTCCACGCCTGGGAAAGCAAAATGATTTATCAATGAGATGTCGGGATAAGAAGCGGAGGAGGATGAAGGCGGTGGAGGATCGGAGGATGAAGGTGGTGGAGGATCGGAGGATGAAGGCGGTGGAAGATCGGAGGATGAAGGCGATAGAATCGTCTTTGTTTTTTTCTCTTTTTTGGCCATGGAATCGTCTTTTGTTCGCAGAGTAAGAGAGAGAAAATAATTTGGGGGGGGGTAATTCAATTGAAGAATTAAATAGAATCTGAAGTATTAGGCAATTCTATTAAATTCCAATGTTATTCAATTGTAAATTTTATGAATTCTATTAAATTCCAGTGTTATTCAATTGATGATTTTTAGATTCTATTAAATTTTAATGTTATTTAATTTTACGAGAGTTTTTATATCAGTGTCATTTGAATGGAATTTAATAGAATTCAAATGCAAAAATGTAAAGGACAAATTCTTAGGTTTTTAGTTGAGATTTTAATAGAATCCATTAAATTCTCATAAAATACTTTAAAATCTATGCATTTCAATTCTTTTCAATTCTTTTATCCAATACCCCTCCAACCGAAACAAAATTTAGGGAAAAAAATTGTAAAACCAAAATTTACTAAGTGTTTGGTGAGCATAGCAGAATTGAGGCTCCAAAACACAATTTTGGTTTCCCGGTTACTGAAATAACGGAAGAGCGTTAATTTAATATTGTAATAGAGTATCCCAACCAAGCTCACACAATTTCCAAAATCATGCTATCCTCAAGTGATATAAATGACCATATTTGTTGTAGTGTCACTCTCTATTACAAATTCTGTATGTACTTTGAAGTAATACGAAGAACAAGCAAGAAAGAGATGAGAGAGTACACAAGCTTGAAGATGAAGTTAGCCAAGAGTAAAAACATTGAACTCTGTTTTTCCGTAACTAACCTCTAAGAGCACTTTCAACGAGAATAATTAGATGGGTATCTAAGAGCACCTCCATTGAGAATCTATCATTAAGAGACTCCCTAATTAAATATTAAAAAAATATTTAGTAATAGAAAAGATGGAGATGAGTCTCTTAATCGAGATACCCATAAAAAACCTTCCTAACACGTGTTTCTTTTTTAAATGGATGAAAATTTTCCAAAATAATAAAATAAACAAAATAATAAAATAATTTTAAAATATTATTATTTTATTTTTGTATCTACCCTATGGAGATGTTCTAAGTGAAAAAGCTATGAAAAAAAAAAAACAATTAAGATTAAGATTAAAATAAAAATGCTAAGAACCGGTTCTAATATAAGAGCCTTTAATATCTAAATAAGAACCCCTCTCTCTATACACATGTCAAATTATTATAGGTTTGATAAATCAAATATTTTATTTGTTTTAAAATCAATTTAATAGTTTATATGTTGGTATTTTAAATTATATATTTTTCTTATAACTCCTAAAATAAAATTATATATCTATTGAGTTCCATTATTCATAATTTTAAAGTATACTAATAATATTTTAATTGATATTATCATATTAGTTAAAGAAAATACAAAAACTAGTATTATTAATTTATAAAAAAATCAATTCTCTAATTTTCTTGTATTAATAAAAAATACTAATTTTCATTTATGTTTTTTATATGTTAGCTTTATTTTCTAGAAGAATAAAGCTAGCTTAATTACATCTTTGATGATGATTTTATATGTTATCTATGTTTTTTGCATTTTAAATTCTATTTTCATAAGTTTATGCTATGTAATTTTATCTTTAAAAAATTTTTGTAAAAATTTTAAATCTTAATTGTATTATATATTTAAGCAAATATGTCTCTTTTAATTTACTTTTTTTGCATTATTAATATTTCTAAGACTACTATACAATGTTATATAAATAGATATAATTAATTACTAAAATTAAATATATTTAAGATGAATTTTAACATGTTTAATAATCCTATAATTTTAGGCGTAATTATACAAGAAAATTCAAGTTAAACTATATATAAAATATATTATAAATTTATTGATAAGGTACTAAATGATATCTTACCATTAGAGCTAAATATTAGCTAAGTTTTTAAACATTAGAAAATACTAAAAATATTATTATTATATGGTTTAGATACTCAATGAGGATGCTCAAACCATTGAGGATACTCAATGAGTATATTGAGAATGCTCTAACAAGTAACAACCTTATATCAGCTTGCATCTTTACCTGGGCCATCCTGTATGGCCCATTATTCTTCTCTTCTAACAAGTAACAACCTTATATTAGCTTGCATCTTTACCTAGACCTGTATGACATATTCTTCTCTTCTTTGTGATTAAATTCAAGCCCATTACTAAGCTTTACTCGATTATCAATGCGCAACCCGACTGGGATCCTGTTGACCCGCAGTCACCGAGAACTACAATGAGTTTATCTGATGCTTAGATAGATGGTTTGTTGTTAGTGTGCTAAATTATATTAAAAACATGTTATTTTTTGGAAGTGGCAATAAAATTTTAAGTATATACTAAAGACTTACGGTCATATGGTGGAATTATAGCTTTGTTTGAGGGACTAGATTATATAAGTACAACGTCGTTTGGCCATTCAATATTTGTATTAACTAAAATAATAGCAAACGTACGCATCGTCAGAACAAGGGTTGACTGCTAAAACCTACCTATATTTATAGAGCTCTAATTATTTCCCCCTAAACTATTTATCTCTTCACTAAACCCTCCAAACTTATAATTTTTAACTCTAAACCCTCTATTCTATTTTATTCTTTCTAATTCTACCTCTTTAATCAAAAAAAAAAATCACGTTCAATTACGCTTAAATCGCGTTTAATAAACAACAATTGCCCACAAACTTGATTTTAGATCCATTCACCCGATAACATCCGACTCAGTTGAAATCAAAGTTTAATGTTCTGTTGTCGTTTTGCTTTTTTTTTTTTTCTTAAAAACAGCACACAATTTTTACGAAGCATCACACATGGTTAAAGTTCTAGGTTTTCCCTAAATTGGTTAGTCACAGTTTGCTTAAGAAGAAAACGTATTAGGTCATCCATGACTTACGATATTGTTGCTTTTTTCTCTCTTTCACGCAACCAGCCTCCTCACACACGTATCCTCACATGTTAGTGTTTTCCCTTAATTCTATTAGTATTACGATATTGGATATATGAGTTGTGAGGAGAATCGATTTTGGTGTAGGAAAAATATCTAGGTTTTGAATTTGACTAGGGATTAGGAGTAGAAATTGATTACTTTTGGATCTAATCGAAGATAATCGACATCAATGGATCGTGATGAAGGTAATGGTGATGACTATGGAACAGAGATTGTAGATGATATGGATCGTGATAGTGAAATAGAAAACGACGATGAAGGAATCAAGAATGCTAAAAGGAAGAATATGAAAAATTTACCACTTGAAGATGAAAAGGAGAGAATTGACCGATTTGAGTATGAGATTGAGGAATCAGTAGCTAACTTTGTTGATGAGATATCGATTAGCCATAATATCATTCCCGATAGTTCAGATGAAGAGGAAGATGATCTGGTTTTAATGGAAAGAAGAATGAGAAAGAAAAGAGATGATAAATTAGATGTCGGAACTGCTTTCTATACGGGTTTTGAGTTCAAGGAGGCAGTCTTAGAGTATGCTTTGAGCAAAGCAAGAAACATTGTACAAGAAAGATGGGATAAGACAAAGCTTTCTTATAAGTGTGCCATGGGTGAAAGATGCAAATGGCGTGTTTATTGCTCGTATGACCTGACAAGCCAAAAGTGGTTGGTGAAGACTAGATATGGATATCACAGTTGTACTCCTAATGGAAAATGCAAAATTCTAAAGAGTCCAGTCATTGCAAGGCTATTCTTGGATAGATTGAGGCAAAAAACTGATTTAATGCCTGAAGAAATCCAAGCTCTTATAAAGGATAAATGGAAAATAGTGAGTAAAAGGAATCAATGCCAGAGAGGAAGACTTTTAGCTCTAAAATGGCTTGATAAGGAGTATGAAGAACAATTTGCTCATCTTCGCGGTTATGTCCAAGAGATACTAACCTCAAACCCGAGATCAACCGCCATCGTTGAAACAGTTCCTAATGCAGCTGGTCAAGATGTTTTTAATAGATTTTATGTGTGTTTTGAGAACCTCCGAAAAAGTTGGAGAGGGACTTGTCGAAAAATCATTGGGCTTGATGGCACATTTTTAAAGGTTGCTGTGAAGGGTATATTACTTACTGCGGTTGGTCATGATCCAAATAACCAGATATATCCGATTGCTTGGGCCGTGGTACAAGCCGAAAATGCAGACAATTGGTTATGGTTCATCAAGCAAATCAAGGTTGACCTTGGTCTTGAAAATGGTGACAGTTATGTCATTATCTCTGATAGATCAAAAGTGAGCATTTGATTACCATTGTTGTTTTTTATACTTATTTAACTACTTATATTTGCTTAAATCACTACCTATATTTACTACTTCCAGGGACTTAAAAGTGCAGTAAAAAGGGAATTGCCAAATGCTGAACATAGGATGTGTGTGAAGCATATCATCGAGAACTTAAAAAAGAAGCACGCAAACAAAGATCTGATAAAACCAATGATTTGGCACTTAGCTTGGAGTTATAGCCCAACTGAATATGAAGAGAATATCAAGAAGTTGAAAGACTATAATTTGGCTTTGCATGATGATGTCATGAAGGAGGAACCAAAGTCGTGGAGTAGGGCTTTTTATAAATTAGGAAGTTTTTGTGAGGATGTTGATAACAATGCTACAGAATCTTTCAATTCTACTATTACCAAAGCACGATCCAAAGCACTGGTACCAATGTTGGAGACGATTCGAAGGCAAGCAATGGTAAGAGTTACAAAGAGAATGAAGAAATCTAGTAGATGGCAGGGGAGGTACACAGAATATGTTGCGAAGATGCTTGTATCAGAGAAGAAAAATGCTGAAAAATGTTCAACAATCACTTTGACCCGTGGTTTGTATGAGGTTTCTCTGTTTGGGAATTCTTACAATGTCAACCTGACAAGGAGAACATGTTCTTGTTGTAAGTGGCAAATCACCGGGATACCTTGTGAACATGCATATGGCGCAATGATAGATGCAGGTTTGGACGCTGAAGATTATGGTATGGACAAAGATAAAGAGCCTACGGTGATGTTTGAAGACAATGCGGCTTGTATTGCTCAGCTCAAGGACGGTTACATCAAAGGGGATCGGACGAAGCATAATCTGCCCAAATTTTTCTTCAATCATGAGCTACAGAAGGATGGTCAGGTCAAAGTTCATCAGGTCCGATCAAGTGAGAATTCAGCCGATCTATTCACCAAATCATTGCCGACTTCAACACTCCGGAAGCTCATTTATCAAATTGGGATGCGTAGACTTAAAGATCTACAGTGATGCTCAAATCAGGGGGAGTAATGCGTGTTGTACTCTTTTTCCTTCACCATGGTTTTTCCCACTGGGTTTTCCTGGTAAGGTTTTAATGAGGCAACATTCCCCAGCGCATTATAGAGACCCCGGTTGAGTATCGGGCACGGTTATTTTGTCCAAGGGGAAGTGTTATAAAACATCTTATGGACTCATTAACCGGCCCATTAAGTTTTACTCTTTTCTATTGTACCCTGACATCTATATATATTGTTCGAGAGATCATTAATAAGAAATAAGTTAACAACATTAACAATATTGTAAGCGTGAATTTTAAATAATAATTAGGTAAGAACCCGTGCTATACATAAGAAACTTTTGTGATATATAATCCATATAATAATAACAATTTGGAAAAAAAAATATCTTTTACAGTTGCATTTTTCATTTAAAAGTCTTAAAATTTATATTTTATGGTTGTGTTTTTCTACAAAGTTGCATATATTCAATGAAAATTGTGTTTTCACCATATTTTGTTCTCCTTTTTCCATCATAATTTTTCGTTCAAATATATGTATCTTTTACCATAAGTTGTGTTTGTTTAAATGTTCATGTCATTTGAACTATATATATATATTGGGGGAATTGCTAAAACTAAACTAAAAATTGAGTTTGAATACAAAATTAGATCTCAAATTGAAACAAATGCAAAACTAGACCTTTGGGGTATGAAAATTACATTAACCCCCTTATTTGCAAAAAAAAAAAAAAACAGAAACTGCAATTACAGTTCTAACCTCTGCGCGGCGTAAACTTCTCGAACGAAGTCTCACAGTTGACTTCGTTCATGACATCCATGAAGTCTGAACCGTAATTAAACCTTAGATTTAAATTAGGAAAATAATAAAAAATATTTTAAATGCGATTTCTTCTAAAGAAAATATGATTATCTGAAATATGAACTTTACAAAATTAAAATTTTCGAAACTTTCATAAATTTTAAGCATGTAAGGTTGATTATGTTCTAAAATACCATAAACAGTCGCAGACTTCGACCATGAAGTCTGGAACCGTAATAAAATATGAATTTTTAATAAAAAATAATAAAAAAATTATTTCGATAAAAAATTTTGAAAGAGAAATTATTTTAATTCAAATCGAATAGGTTTAAAAATAAAATTCATAAAACTAAGTCATTTGATGTAAACCATGTGAGGCATATATGAGACTTCCAGCACAGACTTCTTCGTATCCCATCTTTTATTTGATTCGCAGATCTGGGAATCGCAACCGTCTATTCACATCTTCAATCTTTATTCATCTACAAATTCAAAGCTATTCAGTTTTTGTCTTCGCATTTCAGATGAGTAGCAGACGGTCGGTGAAGAGAGCAATGATTCTAGATGGCGATGAAGATGAAGATGAAGATGAAGATGAAGATGAAGATGAAGATGAAGATGAAGAAGAAGATGAAGATGAAGAGGAAGATGAAGATGAAGATGAAGATAAAGATGAAGACGAAGATGAAGATGAAGACGAAGACGAAGACGAAGACGAAGATGAAACTCGCACTTTAACCCAGACCTTGAGATGTCAATGCAAAATTTTGTCAATGTGATGCACGAAAAAATTGTGTTTTGTTGTCTAAGAGGACGAGTGTTGATTGGAACTCGGGTGGAAAGTTTTATCTTGAGTCAAATGGTGAAAAGATGAAAGGCATTGCTCAAGTCTACATAACTCAACTCTCCACCCGAGTTCCAATCAACCCACGTCCTCTTAGATTTGGCTTAACACAATCTTTTCGTGCATTGTCGTACTCCTTCTTCACCAGGTTGACAAAATTTTGCATTGACATCTCAGGGTCAGGGTTAGTAAGTTTGAGTTTCATCTTCATCTTCATCCTCATCATCATCTTCCTCTTAGACAACAAAACACAATCTTTTCGTGCCGGAAGATCAAAGATCAAAGAGCACCTGATCTTGATTTCTATGAACATTTAATTTATTTATTTTTAATTTCTTTTGAAATGCATTGGAACTTTATTTTTTTAGTTTTATGTTAATTATCTTTAATTTATCTTATTATGTTAATTATCTTTCGGAACCTTTGATTTCTTATTATGTTAATTATCTTTAATTTATCTTATTATGTTAATTATTATTGGAACTTTGATTTTGTAAATAAAATACAAAGTTCGAAAACCGCAAAAATACAAAAAGAACTGGTCATACAGAACACCTAGAGACTTCTAAAAGTAGACTTCACGAGTGGACTTCACCGAGAGACTTCGTATTCATACAGAACACCCAATTAGAGACTTCTCCGGGAGACTTCCAGCACAGACTTCCTCTATAGGAAGTGGTATAATCATTTACATACCCATATTTATTCTTCATTGCAGATCTAATCATCTTCGGCGTTACTCCATCGATTGTTCCCCATTTGGTAGACTTCTTTGTAGAAGTCTGTAAGATTTTTTTATCGTAGACTTCTTTGTAGAAGTCTGAAGCGATTGTTAATGGTTTTTTAGAACATAATCAACCTTCATTTTATGAAAGTTTCTGAAATTTTAATTTATAAAGTTCATATTTGGGATAATCTTATTTTCTTTAAAAGAAATTGCATTGAGATTATTTTTTATTATTTTCCTAATTTAAATATAAGATTTAATTACGGTTCAGACTTCGACCATGAAGTCTGGAACCGTAATTAATTGTGAAATTTTAATAAAAAAATGATAAAAAAATATTTCGATCAAAATTTTTAAAAGATAAATTATTTTAAATCAAATCGAATAGGTTTAAAATTAAAATTTCATAAAACTCAACCATTTGATGTAAACCATGTGAAGCATATAGGTTAGAGGTTGTCAATGGGTAAGAATCCATGCATATATCTTTAGGGTTAGACTTAATTTGATATGTTTTTGATATAAAATGGCGATCGTTCGTATAGTTGTTACATTTTGAATATATTATACTATTTTGATGTCAAATGTTAGTATTTGTTAACAAAGAGTGAAATAAAAATTTGAATTTTAGAGTTTAATTAGGGCTTACAGACTTCTCAAGTTTCGGGTGAAGTCTGTAAGATTTTGTTATCGTATGAAATTCAAATAAATCCAAAACAAAGTTTAATATTATAAATAAACTTATGTTCTTAAACAGAGATTTAGATAGATAAATTCTCAATCTAGGGACAATTGCCCTGTATCTTGCTATCATATCAAACATCAAGAAGTCGTCTCTCAAATCTTCAACCTCTTCCATCGCTAGGTTGAACAAAATGTCCGATAAGCCTTCTTCAGTTTCCAACCAAGTGTCATCATCACCACCTGTGGGAATTAGATTGGTATTGTCGAAATCAATTACGATATGTTAAATTGTAGGAATAACACACTTACGCGCGAACAGATTTATCCTCCATAATTTAAGCACCACGATCACCGCTCCACCCCTCCTGTTCCTAAAGCCATTCCAGAAGTTATAAGCGTGTTCACCAGTTGCCACACACTTTAACATATTGTCCCTATTATGATTAATAAAATGTGGTTGTAAATTACAATAATGTGAGTTTCGTCATGGTATTATTATTGTTTGGTTTAAAATTACATGGCATCTTTGATGTGAAACACACTCTTTGTAAATGTACGGTTATGTGGACTCTCTTGAAGGGGGCATGTGTTGCAGAGCATGCCCATAGTATCTACATCATAAGTGTTCTCCTTTAGTTAAATAAAGTTACATGCATATAAATTATGGGTTTGCATGCATACCTATAGCAACGTTCGTTTTAGTTTTGATGTAACGTATTTGGGTCAAACTTAAAAAATCCAAGTAGTGCTCGTCATCAAAGGATCGATTTTTATGATTCCAGTCTTTTTAGACTCGGTAAGACTGGATTGTAAGTACGAAGCGAGAGTGATTGTCGCTTCAAAGGATCGATTTTTATGATTCCAGTCTTTGTAGACAGGATTGTAAGTTTGAAGCGAGAGTTTGTTGCATGGAACGCTGCGAATCCTGGCTGTACTGCTATTTTCTGTATTTCAATCCAGTGTCCTTCATACTTCTCCAATCCAGAGAACGTTGGCACATGTACTTGTGTAATCACCAACTCCATCCTAGTTCCGTGCCTAAGAAAAAAGCATCACCAAAGTATTGTATTGTCAGATCCATGTGACTACATGTTTGCATGTAAGTGAATATCTCTTACCGCTTCATCTACTAATACGTAGGACCAGTAGGGACCTTCATTGAGATTGGAGTAAGAGTACGCGCGGAGAATCTTGACTTTAAAACACCAATCTGTTTTGCTTCCATTGTCTCTTTCATTTGCTTCGGCTAGAAGGTTGTAAGCATCCATCGAGGGTTTGTTTTTCTTGTTGTGAGTTTTGTGTTGCTGAGATAAAAGCAGTGAAGAAATGAATTCCTCTGTGGAGATGGAATGATTAATAGATGGGAAATTGAAAAGACGGACCTATCTTATCTCAAGGACATGACTTTAAAAAAAAAAAAAATTGTAGCGTTTCTGGTTCTTTAATGTTTTGTTTTAAGGGTTACAGACTTCTTCAGTAATGTCTGTATAGACTTCATGAGAAGACTTTACACGCAGACTTCACCGAGAGACTTCTTTGGCGAAGTCTGCAACCGACTTCCTCTGTAAGTCACCGATTTATCTAATTCTGAAGGGAAAAAAATTTTGGGGAAAAAAAAAAATTTACTAAACAATTTACAGCTGTAAATGTACATTTATCGGTTTAGCATAAACAATTTACAGCTGTAAATATACGAAGTATGTAAGCGAAGTCTCCAAATGAAGTCTGAAAATGACAGACTATAGACTTCATGACCAGACTTCATGACCAGACTTCATGACCAGACTTCACACGCAGACTTCTACGAGAGACTTCTTTGGCGAAGTCTGCAATAGACTTTGTCTGTAAGTAACCGATATTATCTAATTTCAAAAAATTTCAAAAATTTACAGTCTGTCAAGATAGAAATTTTGGAGACTGAAAAGACGTTTAGGTTAAAAAAATTTACATCTACTCAACAAGATAGTAATGAAATTGCAATAGTTAATCTGGGTAAAAAAATTAAGAAATCTCCATCGCTCTTTTTCTTCTCCGAATCACCAAAAGTCACCGGAAATCTCTAAACGCCGCCGACTCTCTTTCTCCTCTTTCTCCGTAAGTTATCGATTTTCTTCCTCCCTGCGGGAAAACCCCAAACTTTAAACACCGACACTCTTTCTCGCCGGAAAATCACCATGCGACGACACTCTCTCTACGATGACACTCTCTCTGTACTCTTTCTCTGAACTGTTTCTTCTTTTTTCTGTATCTAAACCCATCTTTTATTTTATTCGCAGATCTGGAAATTAAATTTATTCGCAGACTTCATTCACATCTTATTTTATTCCCATCTTTTATTTTATTCGCAGACTTCATTCACATCTTCATCTTCGTACAGATAATCAAATTAAATTTCAATTTAGTCTCTTCATCTGTCCCTTTTTACTAGATTGTTGGTGACTTCATAAGGGAAGTCTATATGAAGACTTCACCGGCGAAGTCCGTACACTTCACAGTTATCTAACTTCCCATTTTTTCTTCTGTGACATAGGTTTGTAATATGGCTCTTTCGCGCGAAATAGCTGAATATGAATCGAAGGAGGCTATTCACCATATGCCAGAGTTTCCACACAGGCATTTCACCAAAGACGCTGAGCCGCAGCCTGAAAAAAGTACTACAGCGGAACACCTAAGCTTCTTATAGCTGTCAAGGGTGCACTAACTCGTGATGAATGGGAGAGGCTTTGGACTTCCCCTCTGGGTGTCTTCCTAATGTACCACGAGCAACATATCGGATGGGCATCAAGGTTGGTCCACTATATGCTCAGTTTCCAACTTGTATGCTTCAAGAAGCATGAGATTTGGAGCCTAGTTGGTGAACTGCCAGTGAGATTCTCTTTAAACGAGTTTGAATACATCACCGGGCTCAACTGCGAATATGTTGAAAACCTTATGACTTTGGAGCCTGAGGCTGAGATCACGGATGAGCTGAGAGATTTTTGGGTAAAGCTTGGAGTCGATGTGGCGGTTGGACCAAGCTATGAAGACTTGGTATCAGCGTGTACACGCTGTGCTCAATGGGATCCGCAAGATCGCGTGAGGTTGGGGTATCTAGCCATCCTTGCCAGCTGCATTGATGGTCACCCTCACCATTAGAGCATCAATGTAAACCTTGCTAGGTTGGTGATGGATCTGGAAAAGTTTGCTGCATACCCTTGGTAAAGAGTAGCTTTCAAGATTTTGATTTCGTCGGTGAAGGCTGTGGATATATCCAGGATTATCACATCAGTGGATTTGTCCAAGCGTTGCAGTCTTGGGTTTACCTACCGGACTTTGCAAAAGAGGTCGGAGATCCTCTCCCTAGTGACCCCATTGACCCAAGGCCACCTCTCCTAGCTTACAAAGGATAAGGAGGGAGGAAAACCCTCAGAAATGGCATCCTCAAGCAGGTATATTATCTGATGGATCTGGACAAGTTTGTTGCATACCCTTCACACATGTGTGTCTGTTATTATATTATATGATCTCCCTCTATTCATTTTTATGTTTGTAGACCTCAATCTACAGCTATATGGGCAAACCATTTGATGAGATGTTCCCACGGTGGGATAATGATGATAAGGATGAGAGAATTGTCAACATTGTGAAAGCAATGTATGGACATTTCTCAATTAACCCTTGACAGTGGCAAAAAGGACACTAGCCATCTAAGGGTGTGTTGCCCTCAAATTCAAGGTGAAGGTTCCTTTGAAGGTCAAGGATGAGGTGAAGGATGAGCCTTATCATGGCATTAAGAGAGAGCTAGAAGCTCCTGAAGAGAGTAGTTTGAAGAGAGCTCATCTATCCCCTGAATTTGAGCAGTGCATATGTGATGCGTTGAAGGATGTAGTTGACACTCGACTCAACACGTTTGAGGCAAAGTTGAAGGGGCAGTTGGTTGAGCTTGGAACGAAGATTGTCTTACTCACTGACAAAGTAGACAATCTGAGTTCTGCTTTTGATAAGTTCACCAGCAGAGCTATGAAGAATCTACCCGAGGAAGTGAAAGGGAATCCTCAGGAGAAGCATGCTCAATCTGAAGCCAAATCAAATGAACCTTACGAAGGGGTTAGTCTTCATCCCCTTATCCCAAAGATTTCCAAGGTGGAGAGGAAAAGTAAAAAAAATAGCTGCCATGAGTTGTCAGTCACATAAATGATGTGAAATTTGTTGGCATGTTTAACTTTTATTTTGGATTGTTGGGAAAATATTAACTCTTATTTCAGAAACTTGTAAAATTTATTTTTGAATGATGTTTGTTTGTCCATTAGAAATTGCAATAAAAATATGTTTGCTTCAAACTATGCAGAGCAGTGTTAACTAGGGCAGTGAAGAAAGTGTTGTGCTGTTAGAAAACTCCAAAGATGTATATATGGAGTTTGATAAAGCAAAAAGGGCAAAACAGAACTTGAAGGAGAATGCAGCATTGCTCATGGCTAAGAAAATGGGTGATCAGATAAAGTTACAAGAGAGGCAGGTTGTTCGACCTGGCAATGGCTATAACCCTTTTGCACCTATTGACAAGGACAAAAAAGCCAAGCTGATCGCATTCTTGGCGACTTGCCCATAAGTCGCCACTATTTAAGCACCCTTTTAAACATATTTTATGTGACGTGATTTTGAATGTGTGTGTAACTTCATTTTAAAGAGAGAAAAAGAAGAAAAAACCCAAGGAAAACTCAAACACAAACTAGTACCAAAAGATGCAGACTCACAAAATATGGATTTGGGACCTGGTGAGACTTCTTGTAATAAGTCTGAGAGTGAAGTCTCATATTGAAGTCTGAGAGTGAAGTCTGAGGGTGAAGTCTCAGTTTTCACTCTCAGACTTTATATGGAGACTTTTTTTTTTTATCGTTACTTGTAAGGTTGCTTTACAATAACTAATTATTTGCTTACTGCTGCACATTGATGCTGGAATCAATCTACTAAGACAACGATTTACGAAGCATCCAGAATGGTTTAGGAGAGACATAATATGCTTCCTTGATTCCATCTTCACCACGATGTGGAAGTCTAAGTACCCAGACTTTCTGAAAAGTGGTGATGAAAACAGTTTAGACAGATTGCTACTTGGTGGGGCGTTTGATCTCTTCACAGGAGAGCAACCAGAGTTCTGCAGATCTAATAAGATGTGGGGTGAAGATGTGGATGAAATCTACACCTCCCTTAGCATCAAGGCTATGCATTGGGTTGCGATAATGATTGATATTCAAAAGAGACACATCGTTATTTGGGATAATGATCTAACTGTTTGCAAAAATGAGGAGATTGATGATGCATTACATCCTGTTTGCGATATAATGGCTTATCTTATGAACCTTCTTTCTCCTGTAGCGCAAAAAGTTAAGTACCCTTATGTTCCCTACACATACGAGCGGGTTCCACAGACGAGTGTTCCTAAAAACCATCAGAGCGGTGACTGTGGAGTGTATTGCCTGAAGAACATCGAGTGTCATGCGCTTGGCATACCATTTGATCCAATCCGCTTGTGTGATAAGAACTTCAAGTTCATAAGGGAGAAGCTGGCTACATAAATATACGATGAGCTTGGCATAATGGGGACTGAGAAGCGCGGTTACGAAGGTTTGGATTTATACAACTGAACTTCTCTTTTAACCGTATATTTTGTAATCTTGTATAGAATTTAACCGTATATTTTGTATAATTTAACCGAATATTTTGTATAAATCTTCTTAAATGAAATACAACCACAAAAATGAATATAATCTTGTATAATTCTGCTTAAATGAAATATAACCACAAAGATCTTTTCTAGGAGACTTCAATCGCAGACTTCTACTGGAGCTTTCGTCTTCGTACAAAACCCTAGTTAGAGACTTCTGTAGGAGACTTCAATCGCAGGCTTCTACTGGAGACTTCATCTTCGTACAAAACCCTAGTAAGAGACTTCTGTAGGAGACTTCAATCGCAGACTTCTACTGGAGACTTCATCTTCGTACAAAACCCTAGTTAGAGACTTCCGTAGGAGATTTATCATTTAGACTTCTCATTTACGATAAAAGCACGCAAAACGAAGCAGACCTTCGTGAAACGTCGTTTCTTATCATTATTACTCTTCTTTAAAACACGCAACCGAGTTCTTTGAATCACTATATTACTGAGTAGATCTAAAAATTACAATTTCATCTATTGCTATCTAAGAAAATCCCAAATCTCTTTAAAAAAATGTCGTACACACCAACAGTCATCAAAAGAGGTTTGAAGAACCTCTTGAAGAATCCGCATGCTCATTTCACTGCAGGGAATCTCTATACAGCTTCACCAAAATAAATTTCATGCAAGCTTCTAATTTCTTACCAATTTCTTTTAGAACCTGTCGCCGATGACATATTCCTTTGGGAGGGTACGCTATTTGGCACTATTGGCACCCCTTATAAGGGAGGAGTTTTCAAAGTGACTGTTCATTATCCGCCACACTACCCGCTAAAACCCCCACATGTAAGTTTTGATCATATTTAATAGTTAGTAAAACACATAGGGATAAATAGTAATAGAATATGTCATTTTCATGTTATTGGTCCTTAAATATCGTGACGGTTTGGTTAATGTAAGTTGGTTTCAACACCGTGATCTACCACCCTAATGTGGATCATGGGAGTATCTACTTGAAGATGCTCATACCTGAGCACTGGAGAGCCGACTACAACATAACCACAGTATTTGAGACTCTTGTGAAGATGTTGACTGAGCCAGAGTTGGGTGAAGGAGATAAGTTTGTGGATTCCATTGCTGAAGTCTACATAACCGATCCGGATCGTTTCAATGAGAATGCACGAGAAATGTCTGAAACTTTTGCCGGAGGATCAAAGAGCATCTGATCTTTTAGATTTCTATGAAACGGGAGGGGGGGGGAGTTTATGTAAATTATATCTTCGAACCTTTAGTTTATCTATTTTAATTTCTTTTGATATGGATTGGAACTTTATTTCTCTTATTATGTTAATTATGGTTCGGAACCTTTAATTTATTTATGTTAATTATCCTTAATTACTCTTATATAAGTAAAGAAGTTTTAGACTTCATCTTCGTAAAAATACAAAAAGAACTGGTCATACAATTAAAACTGCAATACTCGATCAAACCGCAAAAATACAAAAAGTTTTAGACATCAAAAGTATAAAAAGCATAATTATATAAGTAAAAGAGTTTTAGACTTCATCTTCGTACAGAACCCTAGTTTTAGACATCAATGGAAGACTTCATCTACAGACTTCCACAGGAGACTTCATCTGCGCCCTGAACATCTAGTTATAGACTTCTACGGGAGACTTCAATTACAGACTTCTTCTGGAAACTTCGTATGCGTCCTGAACTGACTTCTATGGGCGACTTCAAGAGCAGACTTCTACTTTCCTTCAACCTTAAAACTCTACGTAACAAAAAAAAAAGGCAGAGCCACTTAAAAACAAAGTCCCCTCACAAACAGAGTCCCCTTAAAAATAGAGTCCCCTCAAAACAAAGATTTTAACTTACACAATTAGCGCGAGTATGTACAGATTGCCTGCATTTTGAACAACTATATTGCTTGTGAGCCTTCCGCAGTTTTGGCGTAGTCTTTCTGGCGATTTCAAGCCACGTCTGCCACCTTGACTTCTTCTGCCTTTCAGGAGGACGCCGGATGAGTGGAGGAAAAACCTTAGCAAACTCGGGCTCTTTGATATCGACGGTTTTGGGGAAAATGTTGCATGCATACGACGAATACAAATATTAATTTGTGTATGACGGGCATACGAGGGCGACAACATCCATTTTAAGCTCAGGAGCAGTAGCAATAGCATGCGAGCAAGGTATTTTCTCAACATCATACACTCCACATCCACATGTTCGATGTTGGAAATCAACGATACAATCTCTATGTCCTCCCGTCACGTTATATCGCCAACTGTCTATGCGTTCGACAGTCATCTGGTCAGTATAATGCTGACGAATAGTTAGCAAATATTCAACTCCCTTGCTATGTTTGGTTGTGAGACTCATAGCGTCTTCTCGCCTTTTAAAAAACTATCTTCCTAGCTTCTCTCGTATGAATTCCAAAAGAAAGGGTATGGGAAATCCTCGAGCTGTACGGAGTTTATCGATTCAGCAATGTTGCTCGTTTGTATGTTGTATCGTTCTCCTCGAAAGTGAACTCAGGCCCATAGTTTCACATCTGCGTTCTCCAAGTATGCTGCAAGATCGGGCTTTGTCTCACGTAAAACGTCCATGTATCTGTTAAAATCATTATGCGTATATGCATACGCAGCCCCTCTCACCAAGTACATAAGATGTTTTCCCTTGTACTTTGTGATTATGTTATTCTGTAGGTGATAATAACATATCCCTCTTGTTGCCCATGGCATAATAGTTTTAATGGCATTCTTAATCGAGGCGTGCCTGTCGGACACAATGACCAAAGGAAATTGATCGGAGACAAATCCACTCAACTTGATGAAAAACCATTGCCATGATTCATCATTTTCAGAGTTTACAATAGCAAAAGCTAACGGAAATATTTGGAAATTTCCGTCCTGGCCGCAAGCCACTAGCATAACTCCGCCATACTTCCCCGGTAGATGACACCCATCCACCACCATAACTCTTCTCAGAAACTGAAAACCGGTAATAGAGGCTCCAAGAGCCATAAACAGATATTTGAATCTATTTTGATCATCAACAACAAGATCAGTGACGGTTCCAGAATTGGCTAGCCTGATGCGATAGAGATAAGACGGCAGCTGCTCATATCCATCTTCCCCTGTTCCCCTCACCAATTGTTGTGCAAATATTAAAGCTCTATAGGAAGTGGTATAATTCATCTGCATACCATATTTATTCTTTATTGCAGATCTAATCATCTTCGGCGTTACTCTATCGATTGTTCCCCATTCATCATAAAATAATAGCAATATATTTCGGAGCATGACGTTTGCGCAGAGAACTTCGGTGCGCCACATTGCAAGTATGATCTTTTTTGTACAAGGTAACCCAAAACCTTTTTGGTTCGTTTTTCACAGCCGCTCTAATCCTCCAATTGCATCCTTTCATACCGCAGATGGCTACAAACAACTTTTGTGTAGACTTATGCACTTTGAAAGTGAATTTCGACATTATAGCCGTCAACCGCAGCTCGGATACAAGCGCATCCTTTGTAGGAAAACTCGCAGTCGTATAGATACCGTCTGACCATGTCATGTTGGATCTTGGGCCTTCACCAACAAAGCCACCTTCCGCAACAAGACACGTATTATCATCATCATCATTTTCACTACCATCCTCATCCTCAACTTTCCCATACACAGTATAATCCTCAAGGTATTCTTCTTTAACCTCACCAGCATGAGATTCTTCCGCATCATCATCATCATCATCACCATCGTCGTTGACGTTAACCTCACCACCATCAGATATATCCATATCTTCGTCTTCAAACTCTTCTACATCCTGAAGGTCTTCGTCAACACTTTCACCAGCAACCTCATTGCCACTAGCCATACCAAAACGACTCGAGACGCAAAGGCGTACAGCATGCGTTTTACATAACTCAACCAAGGACCGCACTTGTCTATCATTTGAGACATGCATAGGTGGTGTAGGACAATCCGTGTCCGTTAGTTGCAACATTGAATTCGGCAACGAGTAAGTTAACTCGACGAAGTCGTTCTTGTCCAGCTCATAGTCTGCTAGTGCCATCTCAATGAGTTCACGGTGTGTACAAGAATCACTCAAGAAAAACATTCTCCCTCCTTTGGGATGATCCACCTCAAAATGCCACTTACAGTCTCTCATCACCCATTCTCCAAAGACAGCAGGTACATGAACCATTTTCTGAAAGACATTTGAAACAACACAAAGGCAAACTGTTAGTTTGTTTCACAGTAGACTTCAAAGGTGAAGTCTGTTGAAAAATAATTATCAGAAATTCGTAAAATCGATTTAAGATAGAATATAAGACATTGAGATGTGAAATTCATACATAAACAACAACAATAACTAATACACATGTAAAAAATTTAAAATCTCGAAAATGCATATTATATATGATACAAATCCATTTTTTAAAAAGATAGTGCAAGAGACTTCTCGAACGAAGTCTACGCACAGACATCCTCTGTGAAGTCTAAATTTATAACCTAAACACCCAATAAGTTCAGAAAAAATATATAAAAATAATTATGCGATTAAAATAGTTCAAATTTCTAAAACATCAAAAGCCATACGTAACAAACATGTTAGGACAAGAAAAAAAAAACTAATTACAAATAGGCTAAAATTGCATTTTTACTGAAATTATCATTAGAGACTTCACAGGCGAAGTCTCTCAGTAGACTTCTTTGATGAAGTCTGCTCTGCTATGGGAAGCAGACTTCGCCCGTGAAGTCTAAATTTATAACCTAAACACCTAATAAGTTCAGAAAAAATATAAAAAAATAATTATGCGATTAAAATAGTTCAAATTTCTAAAACATCAAAAGCCATACGTAACACACATGTTAGGACAAGAAAAAAAAAACTAATTACAAATAGGCTAAAATTGCATTTTTACTGAAATTATCATTAGAGACTTCACAGGCGAAGTCTCTTAGTAGACTTCTTCGATGAAGTCTGCTTTGCTATCTGAAGCAGACTTCGCCCGTGAAGTCTGAAGCACGGGTCTAATTTTGCAATTGACCAGATTTTGACTTTTTGAGCACACTTCACAGGCGAAGTCTGCTACACAAGGAGACTTCGTCAGAGAAGTCTATACTAGTTTGGGGTCTAGTTTTGCAATTGACCACAGTTTTGACATTTTTAGTAGACTTCATCTAGGAAGTCTTTATGGTAATAGACTAAAACTAAGAAGTCTAAAAAGTAATTAAACTTCCTCGATGAAGTCTTTTTAACTTCAGAGACTTCTTCGGCGAAGTCTACCCATAAAGTAGGGTATACTTTTGCAATTGACCAGAGTTTGACTTTTACATGAGACTTCGTCTGAGAAGTCTATGTAGAAAATTGTTACTTTTGCAACTGACAAAAAAAAATTATTTTTTAAATTCCAGAGTTACCGATGGTTGTAGACTTCATACAAGAAGTCTACCAATAGTCAATGTTTCGGAATTTCGGTCAAATGCAAAACTAACCCCTTTTTTCGCAGACTTCACAGGAGATGTTTTTGTACAAAGTCAGACTTAACGGTCAATTGCAAAACTATACCCCTTGTAAGCAAACTTCGACGGTGAAGTCTAAACACCGTTTTTTGTTTTCAAAGGAGAACTTCAGACTTCATCGTGGTTCAATGATGAAGTCTGAGACCCAAAAAGTCAATTGCAAAACTAACCCCCAGTTGACTATTGAGACTTCACCCATGACGTCTGCCTTCTGGAAAATCGGAGAAAATGAAGCAAAAATTACCAAGATTCGGTTTGAGCTTGTGTTTAGCTTCTTAAACGGCCAAGAACTAATCACGCCAAAAATACCCAAGCAACCCAAGCGTTATTATGCTCGAATCTTAGTAAATCGCAAGATATATGGATGGTAAATATTGAAAACGATATTATAGAGTTAAATGGTTGAAATGAGAGAGGAGATAGACAAAAATGGAGCTTTTAACTCAGTTTTAAAGCATTAACATCACTTAATTCGGTTGTTTGAAGCATTGAGAGCTCAATTTTGTTTGGTAAGGGTGGTTGGAAACTATTGAAGTCGATGACATTTTCGTTATTACGTGAGAATCTTTGAGTTATTGTTTTTCAAACCCAGCTACCAGACTTCACAGGAGAAGTCTGCGTTAAGTATTTTTGTGAAGAAGAAGTTGGGAAGGCTATTTTAAGACATTTTAAAAAGAAAAAAAAGAAAGGTCTAATTTTGAAATTGACTTCAAATAAAAGTCTAGTTTAGCAAGAAGCTCATATATATTTGTCTCTCTTCTTAAATAATTACCAAACTTTTGTTTTATTGACACGGATCTTTTCATCTCATGATCCAAATATTTTGAATTACAATATCCAACATTATTCTATACTCTCTAAAGTATTTCTTAACATACATCAATTTAAGTTTAAAGAAATATCTCTAATTCTCAATCTAACTAAAGATTTTTTTCTTGAATGGTTATAATAATATAAAAACTTTAATCAACTATACATAAATTCTACGATTGCGTCTATTTTTATCGTAACTCTTCGTAAAAAATATATTTTTAATTTTTAATTATTTAATAGTTTTATATTTAGAAAGTTGTGTCTTTTTGTTATAACTTTTGGTTTATACATTTTCATTCATGGTTAAATATATTTTATGTTCATAACTGTTTTTTTTTTGTCAACATCTATTAATTAATTGAAAGATTCCGAGAGCCAAACCGGAAGAACATTGTTTACAGACATTATATAATGCGAGTCCGGGTTAACAAATCCGTTTTTACATTAGCATTACGAGAAATGAGGGAGAGGGAGAAAGAGGAAAAAGCTTCTTTGCTCTTCAAAATTTCTTCAAGATAAATATCGAAAACTAGCCACTCTGTAGGTGTCGACACCATCTTCACCAGGTCGGAACAGTTCGTAAGAAAATGCACTTCAGTCTTCTTATCAGCAAATAAACATCTCATGGCCCACATTAAAGCTTCTACTTTGGCATGTAATGGGGAGAGGCTTTTTCTCAGGTTGTAGGCTCTGATGAGTGGTGCGAGATCCCAATCGTGCAGATCCCTCCAGGAAAGCGGTTATGGTAGGAGATATATTAACAATCTCCTTATGCGCTTTCTGCCAGGATTAAGCCTCACTTTCCGCAAGTTTTAAGATTTTTCGTGAGTCCTTGTTCTGATCACTAAAAACCATATCACTCCGAGCTTTCCATATATACCAAATAATCCCGAGAAAACAATCCGCATTAGCATCTTGGGTAGCCTCCAGAAAAGATAATCTACATTATGTTCACACTGTTTTATCATAAAGTTGTCTCTTAACCACAATGTTTTTTGGTTATAATATGAATCTCAATAAATGTTTCTAAGGGCTATATCTCTTTATCATAACTTTTTTATAAAATATTTTATTATATAATCGTTAAAATATTTTTTTTGCAACATTTTCTTGATCCATTTTGAGTTTGTTTTTATTTATACTTTTTTAGTCAGAGTCACATTTAAGTATTTTCAATCCTATTTCTTTTTTCCTGTTTAGATAATTTTAATTTTATTGTGAAACTATACTTTCAAACTATTTTTAATTTTGAAAGTTGTTTAAATTTTTTAATTATCTAAAGCTTTTTGGAATATTTTCCTTGATGACATCGGGGGAGATCTGAATCCTAGTTTTATAAAGAGTATATTGCTTTTAATAAAATATATACATTTGATTAATTTATTAAGAATTTTCACTATATTTCAAGATTACATAGTGGTTATGTTTGGCTTTATAATATGTTTTTAAACACCATTCGACAATCAAACAAAAGTCTTTTCTTTAAGTCACTGGATCTCCGGGTCAAACTATTAAGTACTTTAGGGGTCAATGGTTCAATTTGTGAAAAATATATATATATTATAAAATAAATATTATTTTTATTAGTATACATTTATATTAATTTACATTTATATATATAGGGTCATGTATATAAGATTTTTTGCCAAAATTATATAGATAAAGTATGTTCAATTTTGTTAAGAAAAATTATGGTAAAACTTCTATAAATTAATAATGTTGAAACTTCAAAAATTAATTATCTTATAGAGATTTTAATTTATCGATAAATTATTAACTATTAGTTTATAAAAATAAATTAATAAATTATCAGTTTATAGAGATAAAAATAGGTTTGTCCATAATATTTTTAATTTAATTTTATTTAAATTTTCTTATATTTTATTGTTAATGTTATACATATATTTTGTTAATATTCCATTTTTTTATAATTTTTTACAATTTTTGGATGCAAGTCGAGAGAACAACACAAGAAATTGTGATGCAATAAGAACGATTAGAGATGAGTTCCAACTTTATTATAACTTTAAGAATAACAAGCAACAATATATTCATATTTTACAAAAATTACCTTAGGTATGTACGCATAAGATTTATAATTATTGATTTATTCTATTGTTGGGACCATATATTTACAGAAAAATTTAAAAAAAAATTATTATTTTATTATCTTATCGAAATGTGTTTTACACTGGTCCGACTCGGAACCAGAAAAATTTATTAATTTATAGTGATTATTAAATTGTAGAATATTGGTTAAATGAACGTATGTCTATAGATAATACATGATTTTTATAGGAGAATATTGTGTCGATTATAATTTAGATAATTTAATGAATTATATCTTGAAAATAGAATACCATTTATGTCATTCATAAGTTTAGGCATAGAATATTGCATTTTCAGTATAATTTTTTTAAATTTAGTAAAGAATTTGTATAGTATTAAAATGCGTTCTATATTTGTTGTTTAGTTTAATTTGATATCTTTAATTATGTTAAGTTTAGTAGTACTTATATATGTTTGACAATTGGTTTTATTATAACAAAAATAAGTAAAACTATTTGGTAAATAGAATAGTAAAATTAAATTAAACGCTTAAAAAGATGTGGATTTGATAATGATTCTCTTTTAATATATATAGGACAATATTACAAATAATGCATAAAAATTTATACAAATTTATGAACGAGAAAAAGGTGTGTATAAGAAAAAATCATTTAATTTTTATATATTTTTATGCATTATTTGTAATATTGTTTGAACGAGAAAAAGGTGTATTTGTAATATTGTCAAACATAAAATACGGAACAGACAATTCTATTTATGAACGAGAAAATTTACCATTAAGGAGAGACAAATATTTTCTTCTAATATGATTTTAGAAATCACACATAATCAATACAATAAAACATTTTAGGTATTTTCATTGTTTGACACATCAACTTTTCAAACTTTTGTGAACCTGACACTACATTTAAAATATGTACACAATCAAGACATTTTAAATAATACACATCATACACTATTTACCACATTAGCTTTCCGCATCATATATAATTGAATAATTATATTTAGCTAGATTTTAAGTTTATTTGACGTTTTAAAAACAATAATAGAGTGTATTGAATTTAAGTAGCTGATTGTTTTTACTATAATTCTAACTAAGTCATATATAAATTCAAAAAAAAATTAGATCATATATACAAATTTAACATTGAATCAATAAAAATAATTAAAAGTAACTATTAAGAAAAAATCATTAGAAAATATCCGCAACTATAGACCGGATTTTTATATCCTCTAGAAAATCATTAAAAAACCCGATCCCAAACTCACAATCCGATCGGATTTTTATATCCGCAAATGTTTACTCCAATACATCCCCTTAATTTTTTCAATGATTGATCACAAACTCAGAATATGATACACAATACAACAAAATCTCTATAAATTAATATTATTGGGATTATGATATTTTATTAATTTATCGATATATTGATTAAAAATTTGGGATCGAATAAATATATTGGTTTATCAATATATTAATTTATAGTGGTTCTATTGTATGTGTATGCCGAATAGAAGATATGAAAGAGAATATATATTATACTTAATTACAAGAGAAAAAGAAATATAACGTAACTAGAACAAGGATGAAAGATGAAAAATTCTCATAAATACCATAATACCAAATTTTAGATTTAAAATTAACATTCATACTTTTATTTTCCAAACATACCCCAAAAGTTGATTTTTTTTTAAAAGATACCACAAAATTAAAACCAAACTTTAAATCCTCAAAATTAAACCCCAAACCCTCAAAAATAAACCCTAAATCCAAAATATTAAACGCTAAATCTAAAATATTAAATCCAAACCCAATTACTTAAATTATAAACCCTTATAATTCATTTTTTAGTTTTTATGGTATTTTTGATAACAAAACAGTTTTGATATTTTAAAAAAATAAAACTAATGATGGTAATTTTGGAAAACAAACCTATTTTAGTGATATTTTAAAGAATTTCTCATGAAATATTTACATCATAAACTTCATGACTAATTAATCACCAAATCAAATTAGAACATGACTAATCAGTTACGTACCAAAATTCACCATAAATATCTAAAACTAAATTATTTTGTTTGTTATTTGACTAGATTTTTATTGCCGAAACTTAAACTAGATTTGTATCAAATTGATATTTTCACCATTACCTAAAAAGACATACATAAAAGGGAAAATATCAATTTATTGTTGGATTTCAAAATCCACATTATATTTTTAAATGGATTTAAATAGATTTGAAAGTGAATTCCATAGAAAAATATGTTATATTTAAAATTCATATATCTTGATTTCAAAATCAATAAAAATATCCAAATATTTTATAGATTTACAAATTAATGAACTAATAAAGTCTCCTATATTTTAATAGAAATGAATATTATGTATATATAAAAACGTAATATACATTTCTATATACATAAATATACAGAAGTATATTACTGAAAACGTAATATACATTTCTATATCACGTTTTTAATAAAAATATGCATAAAGAGAAAATATCAATATGATTATATATGCAGGTATCTAAATATATCTTATATAATAAAGTAAAGATCGTTTAACTTTAAGCTGACACGTGTCATCCTTTTTTTAACCTTCATTTTAACTATTTCTCTATTTTACTTTTTCATATTCTCATTTATAAAGTAAACATATATAAAAAAATAATTTCTATGAATTACACATTTAAAATCAATTATTACAATTTGACAATAATTTAACAAAAGAAATATACAAAAAAAAAAAACAATTATTATAATTTGTCATCTTTTATTTTAATTATTTCTCTATTTTACTTTTTGATATTCTCATTCTTAATAAAAACATATATAACAAAAATACATATACAAAGATAATAATTTCTCTTAATTGACCATAACTTAACTCATTAATACAATTTACAATAACTAATTAATTAATTATAAAAATTTCAAATTGTTCTTCTTTTCAAGTTGATTTCTTCTTCTATATAAGTGATTACCTTTTCATATTCTCATTTCTAAAAGAAACTTATATAAGAACAATAATTTCTGTTAATTACACATTTAAAAACAATTATTACAATTTGACAATAACTTAACCCATTAACAACATAATTGACAGTAATTTTTTAAAATGTGTCTTTTCAATATTACTATATTATACAACTCGATATTCTCTATCATAAAAAACATATACAAAGACAAGTGATCATCCTTCATTTTAATTATTTCTCTATTTTAGTTTTTGATATTCTCATTCCTAAAAGCAACATATATAACAAAAAACATTTACAAAGATAATAAATGTATGAATGCTCAAACGACATCTACATAGATCAATCATTTTGATATATATTATTTATAGTATAATCTCTATAAATTAATACTCGATAAATTAATATCTCTATAAATTAATACATTTCTTCGATTCCAAATTAGTATTTCGGTTCAATTAGTATATCGATAAATTAATAATTCGATAAATTAATAAAATATCACAGTCTCAACAGTACTAATTTATAAAGGTTTTACTGTATATAGTGTTGTATAATTTACTACATTTGTTTAAACTCACGCAACGCGTGAGGCCTTCCCTAGTTATATATATGTGTGAGATATCTCACCATACACTACCACTACTCTTATTGTTTTTGTATCTTGAAAACTCCATCATCATTAGTAGAAAAAATGACTAAATTCACCTTTCTTGTTGTCTTCTAGGTTTTTTTGTTTTACTATCTCTAATTCTATTATAAAATCATGTAGTTTTACTACCATGAAAATTGATAAGTTCCTGTTTTAAATAATATATTTACAGGACGGTGAATGAGATTCAAGGACAACAGAAAATGTGTCATAAGATTTTAGCAGAAGTAGATTGTGGTGCTGGCTCGTGTACCGCTTTGTGCTTACAAAACTGGGGAGGAACTGGCAAGGGCGTTGAAACAAATGATCGAAGCTTAATATGCCTCTGCAATTTTCATTGCATTTCTTGATATAACAAAAGTTATTAACGATAAATCGTTAAAAGGGATAGTTAATTTTTAAAATATTTATTCGTTTACCAATTTTTTTTTTATCTAGAAAACATTGATCGAAGCTTAATACCTTTGCGATTTTCATTGCATTTCATTGCAATTTTTATATGATACTTTTTATATCAAGAAAATATAAGAAACTATATCCCATATATAATCAACAATTTTCATCTTTAACTAAAGAATGATTATAATAAAGAAAACAATTCTTGTGATCCATTCTGATTTTATGAAATAATGAAATGTGATCCGAACTTCTCCCAAACAACCTCAAGTAACTAATCAGAAACTGAAATGTTAGTAGCTAAAACATTTTTTCTACTAAATATATTTAACAACTTAGGTCTTGTTCGTTTTCTTATCAAGATGAACCATCTGGATGGATATGAAAATTAGTGTTCGTTTATTGTTAAAAATGACAACCATTCAAATGGTTCATCTAGATGAGTTTAGAAAATTTAGACAAAAAATTTAAAATTAGTTGGATGAACCAAGTTGGACCATTTAGATGGATATGATTTTTCAAAATTTTATAAATATCTAAAATACCTTCATTTATAATTATAACTTAAATTATATAAATTATATAACTCAAATAATATAAAATACCCAAACAACCTAAAGTAACTAATCAGAAATAGTAACAAAAAAAATAATTCTACTAAAAATGTTTAACAACTTACAAGAATTTTTTTCAACAAACAAAATTTACAAGAAATTAGTATATATTATTTTAATGTTTTTATTCGCTTTACTAACTTTTAAGTATTACAAATTCAATAATTCAAAACATTATTAAACCAATCTCTGTATATAAAATGGTATTTTTTTTTCATGAATTCACATCATTATCATTCATATTGGTTTATTTATTTAACACGACATACATATTAATACATATAATATATCTTTGCTTTTACTTTAATCCACATTGTCGGGACGTTACAGTTTTATTAACTAATTTTGAAATAAAGATAGTTGCTATTAGCCTAATTTTTGTAGTATATGTTTGTGATAATGATTATTGAGTGCAATGTTCCATAATATATTCACTAAAAATGTGGACTAGGATAAAACAAAAGAAAACGAAATTGAAATTTCTGTTAGGCTTTTAAATACATAACAGAATTTAATACAAAGCCTAGGATTGATTGTATGAGTATGAGAAAGTTATGTGTCCATTGTCCCCACTCCCCCCCATTGATCATCTCTTCTTATCTTTCACACATACTTTTCTACGTGTGATTCGTACGGACGCGATTTCTTCTTTGTTAAAACGCAATTTGTTCTCTTCTTTCTCCTTTTATCTTTCATAACGTTTTGTGTCTTTTTCCCATCTTAAGAAAGAGAGACTCTCGTTTTTAGTGTTGTTGTATCTCTCCTTCATTTTCCGGGAAAAGACTCTTTTCTCCCGAACTTGTTAAATAGATCTGTGTTCATTCATACACCCTTATTCCTCAACTCTCTATCCCAAACAACAATAAAAAAAACCATTCTTTGTTTCTTCAGCTTTCTCTATTCACTTCTCTATTTTGAGGAACCCAAAAAAAAAAAAAAAGCTTTTGTTTAATTACATTTTCTGGGTTTAACTACTCAGCTCAAAAGTATTAAAATTCCACTTGTTTGAATCTTGTCTCTCTTTTAAGACATGAATTGTCTGTTCTTGTTCAAATCAAAGAAACCCAGAAATCAACAGAAAGACAAGAACATGAATAACAAAAAGAACACAAGGAAAGGTAAAGGATTGTTACAAAACTCAGCTCCAGAACTAACGAATCGGAGCGAAACGTCGTCGTTTAATCTCCAGACGCCGAGATCGTTGCCTTCTCCAAGAAGTATCAGAGATTTGTATAGAGAGAGAGAACAAAATCTTAGGGTTTTCACTTACGAAGAACTCAGTAAAGCTACTTATGGGTTTAGCAGAAAGCTTAAGATCGGTGAAGGTGGATTTGGTAGTGTTTATAAAGGAAAGATTCTGATCAATGGTGATTCTGATCCTCCCCTTGTCGTCGCCATTAAGAAACTCAATCGACAAGGTTTACAGGTAATAATTTATCAACTTTCTTGTATTCTCTCTGTTTTTTGTTTTTTTGGGTAACCTAATCATTAGGAGATAATTAAGAAATGAGTTGAAGCTAAGATATTCTTCAAAGTTGCTTTGAATCGTGAAATAGAAGATTAGATTGCTGCAATCATGAAGAAAATTCAAAATATTGAAGAAATTTCATGATCGTGAAATAAAGATTTAGAATTGTCAAATAGAATAGTAGGTATGAGTCAATGGATGCATTCATTAAGTAAACATAAGTCAATTTTCTTCAAAAGTTTTGAATTTTCCCATCTCTGTTTCTGAATGGTGTATTAGGGTCACAAGCAATGGCTAGCAGAGGTTCAGTTTCTAGGGGTAGTGAATCATCAGAACGTTGTGAAACTCATAGGTTACTGCTCAGAGGACGGCGAGGCCGGGATCGAGAGACTTTTGGTTTATGAGTACATGTCGAATCAAAGTTTAGAAGACCATCTCTTCACCCGTGGATCACGCACATTACCGTGGAAAAAAAGACTCGAGATCATGCTTGGTGCAGCTGAAGGATTGGCTTATTTACATGAACTTAAGGTAACAATTTAAAACCTGTCTGGGGCTTTTGATTGTTCTTGATATTTTAGGAGAGTCACAAAGTTGTTATACATTAAGTTCTATAAAAATGTCGAAATAGAGCCGTTATTAGTACATTGGGATCGAAACATTCTGTGAACCGTGTTGTGATCTTTTGGGGATAAAATATTTAGGTTTGAGTTTCGCCAATTTGTCACGATATGCGTTTAATAAATATATTGGATGATCATGTCTTGTTTATTTGCTTTCAGGTTATATATAGAGATTTCAAATCGTCTAATGTGCTCTTAGACAATGAATACTGTCCGAAGTTATCGGACTTTGGGCTTGCCAGAGAAGGACCTGAGGGCGACAATACTCATGTCACAACCGCAGTAAGTATTGAAAACGTCTCGGTTGATTATGTTGTTGTTTTAGTGGTGTGTATTTGGCTATTTCTGTTTGGTTTTTCTTATTTTAAAATAGTAAAAACAATTGGTATATAAAGAAGTTTTGGTTCAGTGCGGTTGTGGTTTAACTATTTCGGTTTGGTTTGACATGTAAGCTCACTCGTAGTTCAAGGTGATGAATCTTTTACAAAGTTCATTACAATGTCTTCTTCTTCGTTCTCTGTACAGAGAGTTGGTACAAACGGCTATGCAGCTCCGGAATATGTGCAAACTGGTCATCTTCGGTTAAAGAGCGATGTCTATAGCTTCGGTGTTGTGCTCTACGAGATCATAACCGGACGCCGAACCATTGAGAGGAACAAGCCAGTGGCTGAACAAAGGCTATTGGATTGGGTCAAAGAGTATCCTGCTGATAGTCAACGCTTCAGCATGATCATTGACCCTAGGCTACGAAACAATTATCCAGCTGCTGGAGCTAGGAGTTTGGCTAAATTGGCTGATCTTTGTCTGAAAAAGAACGATAAAGAGCGACCCGCTATGGAAATTGTAGTGGAAAGGCTGAAAAAGGTTATCGAAGAATCCGATAATGAAGATTATCCGATGGCTACAACTAAGGAAAGTGGTCAGGTAAGGAGGAGACAAGTTGCAGAACCTGTAAAACAAAGTTTGAGAGGAGGTGTTAGTGTTAGAGGATGATTTTGAGTTTAGAAGTTTTTTTTTGCAGGTTTATATATAAATAAGTTTATGGTTTCTGCAATTTGTTGATTTATTGTGATATTAGTAGAGAAAGCGGTATATTATTGTGTTTATAAATGAAATTTAATACGGTGAATGAGAATCATTGAGGTCGGATTTTAAGAGTGTGTTTTGCTGTTGATAGCGTAACATTTTATGCAAAATTATTTGTTACAAGTACTATGTAAAGTGTAAAAGTGTTTGTGTTCTTAGCTAACTTTTTTTATTAATGTTTTAGAAAATATCTCAAAACTAAACTCTCTCAAATTCACTTCTTCTTTTACTTTATATCAACTGTCACAGCTCAACAATGATATATATACGCTTAGCACACATTTGCTAATTCTAATCCTAATAAGACTAGATAACTCTTAATCCTATCAAAAACATATTAAGCTTATTTTTATCCTTGTTAGATATATATTTAGCTACATGGTATTGTTGAAGTTTATCCAACATTCTCTCTCTAAAACTTCAACTTGTCTTTGGACATGCATTGAACTCCTATCAACCTTCTCATTTCCGCAAATTTGATCTTTGCCAACGGCTTAATCAAAATGTCCGCATTTTATACAACTCACGGTGCGTGCTCCACATCAACAAGCTCATTCTCGATGCATGTAGGATCTATCTCAAGTTTATCCAACACTATATCTCATCCAACTTTTGTTTCCATTATAAATTATTATGGTGGAGTCGCCTACTCTGTTCATAAATTTTGTACGAATGCAAATGCAATGTTGTTGTTTGGAATTTATCATGAAACCATATATGTATTGTTATTTTGGTAAATATATTACTGAAAGAATGTGAACCTTCTGGTGGTATTTAATTTCACCGGCGTGGGCATTTAAACATTATACAAATCGTATGAAACAGAAATTTCTATTATACTAGATTAGGTGCCGCATGTACGTAAGTTAAAATATAATATTTTAAAATACGTGAAAACTTTAAAATAAAAATATTATAGAACAAAATATATCTATATATTTAAAAGGAGACTTTTGAAATAAAAATGGTTGTTATGTACTTTTTTACATGATATACCATTATAAGATTTTTGTAAATCATGATATTTACTTATATTTTATAAGATTTTTATAATTATAATTATGAACACAATCACAATATACAACATATAATTACCAGTATTTCAGAAAAAGTTTTAGTCAAATTACTAATATTTAGGATATCCAAAAATATATAATTTTCAGGAGTCTTACTAATCATATAAATATATAAATTAAAAAAAACAAATTTACGACAACCTCATAATAATAAATAAAAATAACTTAAAAAATAAAAATAAAGGAGTAGATGTTTTGCCATTAGAATAAAGTTGAAGGTAAAATGGTATTTTTGAAGAAAAATGTTTTGTTTGTTGAGAAAATTTGAGATTTCTTATTTTTTTATATAGATTTCAGTATTTAAATTTATTTTTCTTATACTATTAGAAATTTTTCTTATATTCCAGAAGAGCAATATGAAGTACATGGTAAATATTTTTTTGAACTATAATTTGTATAATTTCTTTAGAATTTTCATTTTCCGGAATAATGGTAGTGTACAATCTTCTTCTTAGAAAACTATTCATTTTTTAGAATTAGTAATTTGTTTAATTTTCTTATAAAATTTCAATTTTCTGAATAATGATAGTTAATTATCTTTTTGTTGAGAAAATATGAGACTACTTATTTGTTTATATAGAATTCAATATTTACATTTTTTTTTTTACGATTAGAAATTTTCTTTATTTTCTAGAAGTAAAATATGAAGTACATGGTAAATATATATTTTTTGAAATATAATTAATATAATTTCTTTAGAATTTTTATTTTGCTGAAAATTGGTAGTGTACAATTTTTTTCTTATAAAATTAATTTCTTTTTAGAATTTGTAATTTGTAAAAAAAATTTATAAAATTTTAATTTATTAGAATTGGTTATGTTTTTATAAAGGAATTTTATTTTCCAAATATGATTAGTTATATTTTTGTATATTTTTTTTATAATATATTTTTTTATATTTTTTGTTTTTGACACGTGTCGAAATTTTGAATCGATTAACACCACATATGTCACGATATTTTAAAAAACTATACTTTATATAATAATAAGATATTTGTTGTATAAGTTACTTCAATTTATATGTTTCTGGTCCACTGCTCACGTCAAAAAGATAACTAAATATTTATTTGGAAAATATTGTACTACTACTATTTCGTGAAGAAAAAGAAAATTGTACTATCAAAAGAATTTGAAGGAAAAATATATTTATACCTTTATTTTCCACTTTTCGCACGTCACCAAACTTACCAGGAAAAGAATCAAATGCAATTCTATTACTCAATCTTATATCAAATCACAAAAACGTCATTAAAGAAAAATAACTTAGCTAGACAAATAAATTAAAAATAGGACCTCATTCTTATAGCTTTTCTCGTATATTTCTCATAGTTCAACATATAATTTGATTTTACCTCTGTATATTCCTCGAGCGATATAATTACCAGATCGAAAAAAACTAGAAAATTTACTCAAACATGCCATGGACTATTATAATTCACATAGGCATTTACAATCTCTTCTCATACTCCCAAAATTTCAAGTCAAGAAGCTTTCTTTCTTACAAAAACAAAGAAAATTTAAGGATCTTTAGCTTTCCTCTATTTCCCAAGTAGACTTGAAGCTAAAGTTAAAAAGATCTTAAGATCGAAAGCTTCGTAGCATTAGAGACAGTATTTAAAGCTTTATTTTTTCTTCTTTTCTTAACCTAATTACTTATTATAATTTCCCAAAGTCGGATTTTTAATTAAGCAGCAGCAACAGTTCCATTGTGAAAAGCATAATCACGAGATCTAGTTGGAGAAGAAGAAGAGCTTCTCTGTTCTTTCCTCCTCATAGCTGATTTCACAGAATAAGACAGATTCTGTTTCTTCTCTTTAGCTTCATCTCTTTCTATCTGTTCTTGTCTACACTCTTCACTACAAAACGGTGTGTCTCCTCTGCAAAAACCAAAACTTCAAATCAGACCCACGAATCATTAAAATTGATCAAATTCAAACAAAACTGAAGAAACAGAGATCCCAAAAAAAAAAACCTGTCTTTTTCTAGGTTTTCATAACTTCGACCAAAACAGAGGAATTTGAAATCAGACTTATGAATCCTTAAAATTGATTAAAAGAAGATTGAAGAAATGGGTATTTGAAAAATCTATCCTTTTTAATGGGTTCTCATAAATTCGACTAAAAAGGAGAGAAATTGAAAAGATCCAGAGATCTGAAGTAATAGATCTGAAAAAGTTACCTGTACATATAGATGTCTCTGTTATCACCAAGTGGTTTCTTACAGAGGGAACACGAATCCAAGAAATGAGGTTGTTGTTGTTGATTATCGAATCTGAAATCATGAAATCTTCCAGAAACAACAGATCTTGGAGACGAAACAGAGTACTGATTGTAATAATAACTCTGAGGGTAGTTATACGTGTTCCTGAGACTGTTCAATCTAGCGTAAGAGAAACGGCTTGAAACGACACCGTTCTGGTTAGTTCCACGATTATTATTACCAGAAAACCCAGATTCCATTTCTGATAAAGAAGAAGCCAAATTATCATCATCTTCTTCTTCAATGAAATAAGGCTTCCTCGATGAAACCTCCATTATTTTTGTTTTCTGGTTTTGAAAGAGAAAGAGAAAGAGAGAAAGAGAGAAAGAGAGAGAGAGAGAGGTTTTGTAACTTTTGTTGATGTGAAGAAAGTGTGAAGTGGGATTTTATAGCAAAGGATCTTTTGTTTTTTATTTGGGGTGTAAGAGAGAGAAAATAAGAAACAAGGGGCGAATTTTGAGAGACGAGAATCTATTGGCTTTTGTAAAAATTCTTATGCTATTTTTGAAAGTACAGGAAATCGAAAACCACTTTTGTTATTTTCTTTTTCAGAATTACTACTGTACTTTTGTATTCACACATAAGGAATAATGGAAAAGAGCGTCGGTTTATTCGTCCTTTGGTTCTAGAGGAACTTTCGAGAGAGCATAGTAGAAAGTAAAACACTTTTTTTTCAACATTTTGGTTTTTTGTTCAATTATTAACTTTTGCCTACACAACATTATTAAATTATAATTACTCACTTTGATTTTTCAATAAAACATGAAATTTGCATAAGTGTGAAAATTTTAGGTCAGATTCGTAATTACTGTCAAAATATTTATTAAGGATATATGCATTAGATAGTAAAAAGAAATAATAATAATAATAATGCATTGGTATGATCATAAAAAAAATTATATGCTGTTACACAAAACGTTTAAACACTCGTGAAATCAATATCTATTTATTTACAATTTTATATATACCAGTTTTAGAAATAAAATGATAGAATTATACTTTCTAGAAGACTAATACCTTTTAAAATTAATTTTTTAACAAATCAGATTTTTTAAAATAGTAGGTGGACGGATCCTACTAATAAATTAAAGATATTAATTTCTCCTAAGCTAATTTCGATAGTATCAATCAATATACAGCTATTAATTCTGAATAAACCACTGTTAATACCAGTGTGAAGGTACAGTGAACAAGTAGTGATCACATCCGTCCAAAGAGAAATAACTTTTTTAAGGTTTTCAAAACAAGAAGGAAGGAACAAAATAGCGGCAATACTGTAATTAAGATAAATAAAAAGGACCAGAAATGTAAAAATAGTTAAAGTCCCATCACGGTTCCATAAAATATGGGTCCCACCAACAAGCCACTCGAGAGACGTTAAGAAAATCATTGGGATTCGTGAGGAGTTGAGTTGAGGTGAGCGTTACCGTAATCACTACACCACTTTTACTTTTGTTCTCTCTCTCTCTTCCAACTCGACAAAATGGTAAACTCAAGTTTGTTTTTTTTACAATTGTTTTTTTATTGAATCAATGAAATAGAAAATGAAGTAAGTTGTCGTATTGTCTACGTTATGAATTTCCGTGGTGGGTGACGTTTTTGGGAAGACTTTGAGGGAGCTGCTTTGTGAGGTACATACAAACTACAAATACTAGTGTGGTGCGATGAGGTCGGTGTTTTTTTTTATGTAGGAGTAGGTGTCTGATGATCACTAGTTGTTATTTTGATATTTTAACTAGTATAGTAAGTAGAACAATAGTTTCAATCTCTACTAGTAGTGTGGACCTTGTAGAATAGTGGATAGTTTCAATCTCTAAAGTCATATCATTATTAAAAAGTTTTGCATGTTTAACTTATAGATACACACTCTTCTTAAAATGGTAATATAAGGATATTTTGGTACGTTACAACCTCCTTAAACGAACTTGAAGTCCACACCATTAATACCCCACTCACCAAACACCGTCCCAATTGTTTGGTCACACCGCAAAATGTCATTTATTTCAATTTTTGTCAAACAATATAAGTTACATGTGTGTGTGTGTATATCACTCAAGTAAACATTTGGGAGCAGAGATTTGGATATATTAATTTCCAAGTGGTTAAGCTACAGTTTTCAACATGCGGTATATATTACCTATGACTATGACAAGTATCGGTAGACTAGCAATTGCAAAGGAAAAAAAAAAGAGTTTCAATGTGTCTTGGAGTGTAATAATATAATAATTTATTGATGGGGAGAAAATATTGTAAGAGGGTCTTGGAGTGTGATACACCTTACACGAGCTAAGGAATACGTGCAAGCAAATATTTTAACAAGTTGACGTCAGACACTTGCGCAAGGCTCCGATGTTACCGAAACCCACTTGTTTGTGTTTCAATCTCCGAACTAAAACCTACCTAATTATATAAATACCTTATCTAATTCGAAATATTCGTATAGTTACTTATTTTTTCCCTCGATTTCAATTCAAATCGATGGATCCAATTAATTGGTGAAAAATATAGTTCATTAGTGAAAGAAAAAGCGATAAAAATATTTTATTATTATTATTATTTACACTTTAACCATATATCATTTAAAATTAATAAGAATAAATATACTAGCATTGTCTTTCGGTTGTTTCAATATAGTCACGGTGAAAAACACTGTCATATTATGTTGTTGATTGTCATATTCTGTTGCTTAATTTGAAAAGAGAAAAATGAAAATCAATCATATTTTGTTTTTGTGTTTGTTGACATAAGCTTGAAGATAGCTTGAAGATAGAAGCTGTCGTAATCCCACCGAGTCATGGATTCTAAAAGAGATTAGAATTAGGATAAGATGTTTAGGAGTTATCTAGATACATGTATATCCTAATGAGATTAGGAATTGGTCAAAGGTTTTAGTATATAAGGATATGTTGAGTTGTGACATAATCTATGAGTTTTGTGAGATTGAGAGCTTGAGTTTTGAGGAATTTTTTTAAGCTAATAAAGAGAGATATTCTTTATATTTGAGTCTTTAAAACATTTTTAAAAACTAGAATTGGTATCAGAGCTTTGAGAGATCGTGGGAGAACATATTCTTTTGTGAGAGATAGAAAGAGAAATCTTTGGTTACAAAGAAAAACTTCATAAACCATGGGTGACATACAGGAAGCTGCGACGGGATGATCAAAAGAAGGAGGCCCTTCTTCAATCAAGTGTCCGATTTTAAACTCAACGAATTACACGGTATGGGCCATAAGAATGAAAAATTTACTCAAGGTAAATAAAGTGTGGACAATCATAGACACACCAACGGACGACAACGAAAAGAACGACATGGCAATAGCTCTGCTATTCCAGTCAATCTTGGAGGCGCTCATACTACAGGTCGGAGAGTTGGATTTAGCGAAGCAGGTATGGGAGGCTATCAAAGCAAGACACGTAGGAGCATAAAGAGTCAAAGAAGCAAGATTGCAGACGCTAATGGCGGAATTCGATCGATTAAAGATGAAAGACACCGATAAAATCAACGATTTTGCGGTAAAATTGTCCGAGATTTCATCAAAATCTGTTGTCCTTGGAGAAAACATCGAAGAATCGAAACTTGTCAAAAACTTTCTTAAAAGCCTTCCGAGGAACAAATATATACACATCGTAGCTTCACTTGAAAAAGTTTTAGACCTTAAAACTACAAGTTTCGAAGATATTATAGGACGTCTAAAAGCCTATGAAGAACGCATTACCGAAGAAGAAGAAGACACAAAAGAAGATCAAAGCAAATTAATGTATGCGAACAATGAAACCCAGCCTGTCCAGACAAATCAAGATTTCAGCAGCAGATACAAAGGCAGCGGTCGCGGAGGACGTTTCAATAACAGAGGAAGAGGCCGTGGAAGATATAATGGAAATAGAGACATGTCGGAAGTTGTCTGTTTCCGATGTGATAAATACGGCCACTTTGGCTCCAAATGCCCAGATCGATTACTAAAACTACAAGAAACACAAGAAAAACAAAACAACGAGACAGAAGATGCAGACGAGCTTATGATGCATGAGGTGGTGTATCTGAATGAAAGAAAGGTTGTACCGAGCAAATACGAAACAAATACTGCAGAAAAGATATGTGGTAACTTGACAATGGAGCTAGCAACCACATGACATGAGAAAGAATGTATTTTTCAAAGCTTGATCACTCCATTACTGGAAAAGTAAGGTTTGGTGATGACTCTCGGATCGATATCAAAGGACAAAGAACAGTCGAATTCATAGATGAAAATGGTAAACTAAAAATACTATCTGGTATCTATTTCATTCCTGATCTAAGAAGTAACATAACTAGTCTTGGACAAGCTACAAAATCGGGTTGTGATGTGAGAATGAGAGGAGAAAAACTGACAATACATGATCGAAATGGAAAATTACTTGTTAATACACTAAGATCAAGAAACCGATTATACAAGGTTCGTATGGGAATTAAAAAAACCACCATGTGTCTTCATTCAATAATATTAAGTGAGTCAAGCAAGTGGCATGCAAGGTTGGGACACATAAACCTTGAAACAATCAAATCTATGATACAAAGAGATCTCGTCATAGGAGCTCCACACATAGATATTGAAAAGAAAGTATGCAGTTCTTATCTACTTGGAAAGCAAACAAGACAAGTGTTTCCGCAAGCCACTACATATCGAGCAACTAAGGTCTTAGAGCTCATTCATGGCGATCTCTGTGGCCCCATAACACCAAGTACGCCTGCTGAAAATAAGTATGTTTTTGTCCTTATTGATGATCACCCTCGATATATGTGGACGATTCTGTTCAAGGAGAAAAGCGATGCTTTTAAAAAATTTAAGACGTTTAGAACTATGGTGGAGCAAGATTCAGGTATAAGCATACAAACTTTCAGAACAGATAGAGGAGGAGAGTTTATGTCACAAGAATTCAATACTTTATGTGATGATTCAGGTATTAAGAGGCACTTCACAGCCCCTGACACTCCTCAACAAAACGGGGTTGTTGAGAGACGTAACAGGACATTGATGGAGATGACTAGAAGTATTTTAAAACATATGCGCGTTCCAAATTATCTATGGGGAGAAGCGGTCAGACACTCGACATACCTTCTAAACAGAATAGCTACGAGAGCACTTAAAGAGAAAACCCCATATGAAGTGTTTCGAGGATGGAAACCCAACATTAATCATCTACGAGTTTTCGGTTGCATCAGTTATTCAAAGGTGGAGACACAACACTTGAAGAAATTAGATGACAGATCACGCATACTGGTCTGTTTAAGAACAGAATCGGGATCAAAAGCGTACCGATTATTTGATCCACAAATCCATAAAGTAGTGGTAAGTCGAGATGTTGTCTTTGATGAAACAAAGGGCTGGAACTGGAATATAAGGCATACAAAGCGAGATGGAACTGTAAATTTAAAAATTATTCTTGGAGATTTTGGCAATCATGGGATTCAAGAAACAGAACCTGTTAATGACAAAACAGAGGATAACAATAACACTCCCGGAAATAATGGAGGATTGGCCAAGAATCATGACAACAATAATAACGGAGAAGGAGAAGAAAGTGAAGAGCACGATGATGATAATAATGACAAAGATGGTGGCGAAGAATCTCAAAATCAACCAGTATTAAGAAGATCAACGAGACAGAGCAACAAACCCAAACACTTTGAAGATTATGTGTTACTCGCTGAAGAAGAAGGAGAACGATTGCTGATGTGTTTAAATAACGAGCCAAGAGATTTCTGGGAAGCAAAGAAATCTGAAAAATGGATGCACGCATGTGACGATGAAATTCTTTAAATCACAAAGAATCATACATGAAACCTCATAGAACTTTCACATGGGGCAAAACCGATCAGATTAAAGTGGGTATTCAAGCTGAAACGAAACTCCGACGGTAGCATTAACAAATACAAAGCTCGACTCGTAGCAAAAAGATATGTGCAACGCTATGGAATAGACTTCGACGAAGTATTTGCCCCAGTAGCTCGAATTGAGACAGTTCGCCTTCTCATCAATCTCGCACCAACCAATGGGTGGGAAATTCATCATCTTAACGTAAAAACAGCGTTTCTTCATGGGGAACTAAAAGAAGCTGTTTATGTTACACAACCAGAAAGATTTGAAGTAAAACGGAGTGAAGACAAGGTTTATAAACTCAACAAAGAATTGTATGGGTTAAAACAAGCACCAAGAGCGTGGAACTTAAAGAAGCTGTTTATGTTACACAACCAGAAGGATTTGAAGTAAAACGGAGTGAAAACAAGGTTTATAAACTCAACAAAGAATTGTATGGGTTAAGACAAGCACCAAGAGCGTGGAATGAGAAGCTTAATAAAATTCTTAAAGAACTTCAGTTCAAGAAATGCTTAAAGGAGCCATCTGTCTACCAAGAGAAGCTTAATAAAATTCTTAAAGAACTTCAGTTCAAGAAATGCTTAAAGGAGCCATCTGTCTACCAAAAGGCTGTAAACCAGAGTCTTCTCCATGTTGCCGTATATGTTGATGATTTATTTGTCACAGGGACAAACATAAAAATCATTGAAGAATTCAAAGGAGATGACATCTAAATTTGAGATGAGTGATCTTGAGAAATTAACTTATTATCTCGGAATTGAGGTGTGCCAACACGAAGGAGGAATAACGCTAAATCAAAAACTCTATGCATTTAAAATCTTGGAAGAAGCCGGAATGAAAGACTGCAATTTGATACACACGCCGATGGAGACTGGTTTAAAACTATCAAAACCAGAAGAAGAACAAGATATTGACGCTACGAGCTATAGAAAGAATGTTGGTTGCCTTTGTTACTTACTACACACAAGACCAGATTTATCTAATTGTGTGGGAGTACTAAGTCGATATATGCAGAACCCAAAAGAATCTCATGGAGTAGTAATGAAGCAATGTCGTAGATACTTACGCGGCACCACTACTCTTGGCTTAACATTCGAGAGATCGATTTCGAAGACAACAAAGTTAGTTAGGTATTGATAGTAGTCACAACGTAAACCCAGAAGATGGTAAAATCACAACAGGACATGTGTTTTATCTTGGAGAAAGCCCGATCTCATGGTGCTCGCTGAAACAAGATATGGTAGCATTGTCATCATGTGAAGCCGAGTTTATGGCATGTACGGAAGCGACGAGACATGCAATTTGGCTTCAAGACTTACTTGGCGAGATTATTGGTTCACCATGTGAAAATGTCGTTATTCAAATAGATAATCAATCAGCCATATCACTCACTAATAACCCGATGTTTCATGGTCGAAGCATGCATGTACATACAAGGTACCACTTCATAAGAGAATGTGTTAAGAAAGGATTAGTAGAGGTCGAGCATGTTCCCGGAAATGAGCAAAAGGCGGACATACTAACAAAGGCTCTTGGAAGAATCAAGTTCATGGAGATGAGAGATCTCATTGGAGTAAAAGACTTGGTTAAAGATGACTTCAAGCTTAGGAGGGAGAATGTTGACATAAGCTTGAAGATATCTTGAAGATAGAAGCTATCCTAATCCCACCGAGTCATGGATTCTAAAAGAGATTAGAATTAGGATAAGATGTTTAGGAGTTTTGAGAATTTAGCCAAACGAATTTAGACACTTCCCAATCTGCTATCTTTTTGGAATGGTTTTGAGAATTTTAGTTACGCAAATATGAATAACTTGATACGAATCTCAAAATCAAGTTATACCTCAGCAATTGAGAGTTATTAGTCCTTGAATTATTTGGTTTTTATGAAAAAACAAGAATGACATTATGTTTGAAGGATTAAAGTTTGTGACAAATTGCATTGTTGACAAATTCTTTGTTGGTCGCCATCAATGGTTTTTGGCTCAGGTAAGAGGTGTACGTTCACATGGAAATGGTGTTCTTAGCCTAAATAAGTGGAGTCCTCAAAAATGTGGAGAGCTCAAATATAACATCGGCTTTGAATGGTCATGTCATAAACAATTTTCATGAGCATCTTGGGTGGTTAGAGACTCAATTGGATCAGTCTTATTGCATAACCGTAGATCATATTCTCAAATTCATTCGATTTTCATGTTAAAATTAAGAGTTGGGAATGAGCCCTATATAATGTGCCTATTAAGTTACATGGGCTTCCAACTCAAAACCAATTGGCAATGAGTAGAGTGGCCTATATATCTTATATTCTAGTTAGGATCCCTTCCATTTTCCGATGTGGGATATTAATCTCTAATACGCCTCCTCGAGATGATGGCTCATTTGGCCATTAATCTCGAAACGTTTGGGCTTGGATCGATGGTATTCGAGCCTGATCGATAATTGGACCAACTTTGGATCGGATCGGGTTAGACTGTATGGATCAGACTCTTATACCATATTAAGTTTCATGGATTTCCAACTCAAAACAAATTGGCAATGAGGAGAGTGGCTCATATATCTTATATACTAGTCAGGATCCCTTCCAAACTTCCGATGTGCGATATTAATCCCTAATAGTGCCAACATCATTTAAATAATATAACATTTAGAGCTTTTTCATATGATATTATTAAAGCTTTGAATAAACCAAAAGTGTGGCCAGCTATAATATGATATAGCTTAACTTTTGAGCTTCACTGAGGATAAACCAAAGTGGTTTATTTTACAAGAATCTCCAAAATGTAATAAAAGAGCTTTTGAAATAGCAAACAGTGTGATAAATGAGTTAAAAGTACATTTCTATGTGGTTAGGGGTTCTCTGCACTGGCTTAAGGATTTATTTGATAGAGAAAAGTTTAATTAGTAAGGAGATTGTGTTTTTTGGTGTCCAAACAGAGTTTGAATTTATTTGAATTTATGTCATCTTTGACTAAGTAGGAGTCGATTGCTTTAAATAAAAGTTATATTTTGAATCATTTTCCTTGGTTTGATAAAAAAAAAAATTGTTGTCGTATGGTTTTCAATTAGTCTTACTTTTTAATTGTCTTAATTTTCTATTTCCATTTTTTTCAACCTCCTCTCAATGTTATCTTCTTTTTTACATAACTTATCTCATATTTACTATATATTTAGGGTTATTACTTTAGTATTTTTACTCTTATCTTTTTTTCTCTTACTTTTTCTTTTTTACTTCTCAAAAATATTATCTTTTGGTTTATGTTTTAAAATCACAATTCTCTTTTCATTTCTTGCCTTCTTCTCTCAGTCATGGCTGATGAGTTATAGGACGACCCATAGCTGTTTATTCCACATGCTGCATATTGTAAATTTGTGGATCATAATAGTTTATGTTTGATTGTTAGGTCTCTTAACGGGAGAACAAAAAAACTTTACATTGTAGTTTCTTCCTTATCAAGAACTTGGGGTTTAGCTTCGACAGTCCATGGCAGGGTTTAAGACGATACTTATATCCAATTTATGTTCCTTTCATAGGTTGATCTTATCTCAGTTCAAAGAAGTGAGCCATGGATTTATAATAACTCGTTTATAGCAACTCAGAGGTGGGAGGATCGTCCTGACTTTGATTTTCTTACAACAATAGATTTATGGATGCAAATTAGAGGAATTCTTTTTTCTTATGTATCTAAAGAATCTATGTTGATAGCTCATGAACTTGGTGAAGTTGTTGAATTGAATTTTCATAAACATCTTAGAAGAGTTTGTAGCAACTGTTATAGACTCACCCATCACTGAAATTCTTGCCCATTTCTCCATCCTTTGCCTATTATAAGAGATGCTACTTCATATCCTTCAATGTCTGGTCAGAAAGAATTGCTTTGCAAAATAAACTCAATAGCTCTGATTTGAATTTTTAGTCTTAGATCTCTGATTATTCCTTTCCAGCAGCTATTTCACAACTTTTAAGTGGTGACACTCCGCCTCTCAATTCTGATGAAATAATGGGGGCTAGTCCTTTTTTTCAACCTTCACGAGTTGAAGTGTTCAACATTTTAATAAATCGATCCCACCAACTTCTTCAAGGATACAACAATTATAACATGCTCTAAAATTACTCCAACTACTAAACACGAAATCACTTCAAGAATTTCAAGGATTTTTGAGGTTGAAGAATCATCAAGAATAATGAATTTGGAGAATCATCAAAGAAGTATGATGTTGGTGAATCTGTAAAGCGTAAAAACTGAGAGGTTAAGAATGAGAAAGAAAGGAGAAATCAAAAGCCAAAAATACAAGAGTATATTGTTGGAGGAATTTTGAAACCTCCTAAGAAACGTTAAATATTTGGCACTTTACAGATTTTGTCACAATTTTTGGTCATGTTAGTTAGTTCTACAAATCCATTTATTGAACCCAAGGTTTCAGAATAATCAGATATGATCTTTGTTTATCTTTTTGGTAAGAACATATCCGATGGATGTTCAATATGTTGTAACTTTAAGTCTAAAATATAACTTGAAGATTAGGATTGTTGATGGTCAGGTCCAATCAAACAAATAATAAGAGAAAGACGTAAGGCGAAAGTAGTATGAGTAAACTGGTTGTCGGACGACGTTGTATTAATATATCGATTTTAGTACAAAGTTGGTCGAGCGTGTTGCTCTTTTACAAGTACGATTGACTAAGAACGAAGCTCGAGATGAGGCGAACGGAGTTCGGCTTACAACTTATCTCGCTCGCTCTACCCGTTTCTAAGTCGAGGGGTGCTTGTCTGAAGAAGTTTATGATCCCCTTAACACTATTCACTAACTCTTCTTTTATAGAGATTAGCAGGGGTACTTCCGTACTTAGGTCGACGCGAGGGATAAACGTCGGATCTACCCTTCGCTAGTCTCGCGGTCGTTTATAGGGCAACTAGGCCGAGATTGATAAATGGTCTTTTTTAGAGGGGAAGGGCGAAGCCCATACCCAACAATGCCCCCCCCCTTTCTTTGGGCCAAACAGGATATTTCTTACTGATGCTCGCGCATTCTTTTACTTAGGTTTTTCCTGGATCGCCCTAGGTGGGCGGGAACGGTTGGCGCGATCTTTCCGGACGACGTGGCTTGTGTCGCTTCAGCTTTCAGCTTCTTCTGTATAAATATCCGCTCCGGGTATTTCATTTTCACTTTTCTCTTCCATCCTGAAAGGTAATCTCTCTCTTTTTCTCGTCTAATGCTATTGTTTTGCTCGCCGTAGCTTTTTGCGTATTTTGTGTTTCCATCTTCCTCTATTTACTTCTTTTAACGCCCGATGTCTTCGAGTTCTAATTCGCTCAACGGATCGTTGGACGACCATATAAGAGGTCACACCCCCAGTGGGTCGGAGGATTCTACCCAGGGTCGATCCCCGGAGGTTATCCCAAGTTCTCCCTACGCTTCATCCGGTTCGGGTGCAAATTCTCCTCAAGACGAGTTAGCGAGGAGGGAGATTTTGTCTCGTGGTGATGGTGCGGGTCCTAGTTCCCCTCGTCCTACGTTCGATATTCCTCATCTTGTCGATAGGGATCTGGAAGGCTCATCTGATGATTCGGATGATTCTTCTTCGTCTTCTGAGGAGGTCGAGGCTTTGTCCGATCCCCGTCGTCAGTACGTTGGTCGAGGGGATTCTCTTGGATACATCGGTTTGTCGAGGTCGGATCACTTGGCTTTGGAAGAAATTCTCAGCTTGAGGCACGCATCGACTGGCGTCTCGCTGATCGCTCCGTCGCAAGAGGATCGGCCATGGGCGCCGCCACGTGGTTTTTTATGCCTGTATGAATCGTATTTCTTCGATTGCGGGCTCAGATTTCCGATTCCACGCTTCTTGCTTCAATATTGCTCTGAACGTCGAATGGCGTTATCTCAACTTGCTCCTTCCGCGGTCCGTAATGCTATGGGCCTTGTTATGTTGTCCAAGGAGTGTGGGGTGGAAATGGGCTACCATTTCTTCGAGGATTTGACCACCATTGCGAAGGTGAGGGGCAAGGATTGTCTCCGCTATGTGAGCGCCTTGCCGAAGCACAAGATCGTTTCGGGGAAAGAGAAGTTCTCTTCTTGGGAAAAATATTACTTTTTTGCCAAAATTGATGAGGCGTCCGTTGAGGATCCCTCTATGACTTTGAATATGTTCCTTGCTTGCTAATTGGGTAGCTCTTCGTTGCTTTGATTGCGGGTTGATTTTCGCTGTTTTGCATCCTGCATTTTGAAGATTAGGGCGCCTCTGCCTGGATTCTACGACGACGTTGAGAAGTTAAAACGCAAGTCAGCGATTCTTTGGCCGGTAGAAGACAAGAAGGTGACTGCGGCTAGGTCAGAGCGACGCAAAGGAGGTTAGTCTGTCGACCGAGTTTTTTTTTTTTTTTTTTTAAACGAGGCTGCTCGTGCTTGATGCAGCATTGAGAAATCGCGGAAAAATGACGAGGAAGACAAACATGCCGGACATCCTAGACCATCTTTACCATCGTTCCAGTAAGGGGAAGTCGGCTGCTCGTCCGACGACTGGGGGAAATCTTTGAAGAACCTGCACCCTCCCGCAGGATGGGCGGACGACCAAGGGGAGGTCGAGGCTACTCAGGGGGGGTCGCTTAAACCCAATCAAAGGAAGGACAAGGAGAAGGTCGGGCAGCCATCCGCTGGTGCCTTCGAAGAAACGAGTCGTGCCAGAGACTCGTCGTGCCAGCGAGGTTGAGTCCTCGAAGCGAGGTCGTGTCGACCCACCTGCAGAGGTCGATCATACGTTCCGCTGGCGATACAGTCAAAAGGATCGATCAATGTTTCAGGGCAAGGCGGCATGCGTAGACCTCTTCCGCTTCTTTCGGCGGGATCCCTCATCGTCATTTGAGCCAAGGGAGCTTGTGCGCGCCGATATCTACGAGACAATGGCGCAAGGTTTCTTTTCGGTAAGGGTAACATGATTTCTGTTTCAGTTTTATTACGGTTTCCTTTGAGTTTTGAACGACTGATATCTTTGCTTCGTTGCGGTTGTTCTTGGTCGACCTAGGCTTTTGACGCCACGAACCAGTTGGTTCAATTTTATGATCAGCAGTTAAAGGCTGCGAAGAAAGAGGTCGCTGAGGTCGACGTAAGGAAGCTGCAAGACGCGCTATCGAAGGAGCGGGAGCACATTGCTCTTTTGGCGGATGATTTGGCTGCGTACAAGGCTGACTTTGAGGAGAGGGAGAGCGAGTATGTCCTGCAGCGAACGTCGTTGGAAACGCAGCTGCGGGAGCTGGAAAAAGTCCATGCGTCGGAGATGACTAGGCTGAGAGCGGCTCGAGATGAAAAGGAGCTGTCCACACGCCGGAGTACGACGGAAGACCTTCTAGGACGCTTTCAGCTCCGTCTGGACAAAGTACGTGAGTACATCAAACAGTCAGAAGCTCGCCTTAGCTTCGAAATGCAGGTGGAGCAGATCTCTGGTACGATACGGTTGTTGAAGGCCCTGGAGGGTGATGGTGAGATTACCGTGCCGTCGCCTGTTTTGACGGATCTTGGCGCCAAGGTAGTGGAGTTGGAGAGTACAATCGCTGGAATGCCAGACCATGTGCTGACAGAGGGCGATCTAAAGGCAACCACGATTCTCGGACGCAAACGAACGCGTTCGACAGAAATTCCAGCTCAAGGCGTCTCGTCAATCGTACCAGAGGGTGAGCTTCGTGACTTGGTGCCTGCAGTGGACGTGGGGGATGATCAAGCGGGCGATCTCCCTGTTCCAGTTGCTGAGGAAAGCGACCGGCCGAATGCCGCCGAAGGAGACGCGCTGGTGGATGAGGCTGCTACGGATGCAAGGGAAGAGGTTGTCGAGGAATCGAGAGAGAGAGGCGCTTCAGAAGGTGGGGCGAGCATTCCCGGGGACGCTGTGGATGAGGCGGTCGCTGGAGAAGGTGCCTGAGGAGGCGGTCCAGAAGATGCCCTGATTTACTCTTTCCTCGTTCTCTCTTTTTTTTTTTTTTTGAATTTGCGGACTCGGATCTTGTTTTCTTATTTTGTTCTCCTTTCTTGTTGAACCGTTATTTGCCCGAGGGGGCCTTTGCACATTTCTCGATTTGACTTAGCGTATTTCGCCGTTGCCTCGAGAGTCACGTCTTTATTTATACGCTGTCTTGTCGAAAGGTCGCGAAGGTGAAACGGTGCATTGATTGGACGTTTTCCGTCACGACTCTTCGGTGTACCGCTTCGCTGCCTTTATAAGGTAGTAGACTTCGTCATTTTTTGTATTCCCCGCTTTTGCTTCTCGACTGAAATATCGGCTGTATTTTTTCTTGTGTTCTGTGAGAAATCGTTAGATCGATCATGGCTGGGACTTCGGGTGTGGTTGCTCGTCGAGCCGCTCCGACGGTTTGCATGGAATGCTTCGAGGGCATGTTGGTGTCTTGCCCACGTTGTAACGTTCGGCTGATTCAAGAGTATCGTCCGACTAGGATCGTCCTCGTGCCGAGCTTTTTTATTTACTCGTTGCACGAGCCAGAGTATACGGCGGCCCGTCGTTTTGTTACTTAGGTTTGCCATGAATGCTTTGCTATTTGTTGTACCGCGGTTGATGAGTTGAAGTGGGTTACTTGTAACTAGCTATTCATGTTGGTTTGTGCAGATGCGAGAATGTTACGACTGGTTGAAGCGCGACTTTGACCGTTTGGTGGGCGAGGAACGAGCGTCGCTTCAAGAGGCGTACCTTCCGGGCTATCCTGTAGGGTTTGCTGTTGCGATGGTTGAGAACGATGCAGCGGCGGTCCGTGTTATGCGAAGGATGCAGCGTCTAGAGGCGCATCCCAAGGATTGGGCGAGGTGCGGGGTGGACGACGTACTACCGCTGCCGAATTGCTTTCGTCGGTTTGTGGCCGAGTGCAAGGGCGAGCCGTTGTTCCCGGGGGATGCAGGGGTCGCACCATGAATGTTTTACCTTTGCGTATTGTATTTCGACCTTGTTCTCGACGTTGTAGAAACTTTGATATTGGTAGGCCTTTTGACGAATATATTTTTGAAGGCGTTTAATGATAATCTCTTTTTGCGAAAGCGTGGCATTCTTGTGCGTTCGTAATAATAGCTTTTGGTAGCCTTTTCGTTCTCCGTGCCTACTTTTTGTGTCGTTGTTTGTCGCAATAAATGAGGCGTTTTGCCTAGGAAAGGTACGCAGCATTGATGTCTCGACTGTTTGGGGCTTTTAATGTCCCTGTCGTCCCTCCCGTGTTCATAATTTGCTATAAAAGGGAGGGGGAGGACTTTGCCGTTTTTGGGCTTGTTCAAGTTTTGCTGCGAGAGCTTTTCCTTGGTGAGGTCGACTTAGCTCTTGATTTGGTTTCGTGCTTGCCTTGCTGCTTGACTGAGAATTTGGCCGTTCACTTCGATCCCTTTTCGTCCGACTCCAGGAGTCAATCCGGAGAGAAAGTCACGGCTGCGGATGCCGTGCCCTTACTGTTTTGAGCGGATCCCTCAAGAGTTTCGGCCGTCGGGAGTGAAGGAGCCCATTCTCTTCATTGCCACTCTGCGGGGGTTAGATGCGAAGCAGGCTGAGGAGTTTCTGTTCGCGGTAAGTTGTACTCCTTACGCAGGGCGTCTTAAATCTTATTTGTAGCCCTTTTTTGTTTGTCGGGCGTCGTTACTCGTTTGATTTTGTAGATAAAGCAGGAGTATAGGGGCTATGTGTGGGAGCTCGCCTATATCCGTGTTCACCAGAGGAGAGAGATCGAAGAGAAGTATCCGCGCAATCCCATAATCTGAGAAAAGAAGCTAGCCCGAAATGACAAACGGGCGGTGGCTATGATCCGGAAGATCAAGCGACTCGAGGTGCATCCGAAGGAATGGGTAAAGCAAGACCTGAACAGCATATTCTCTATGCCGGATTGCTTTTACCGCATGGTCGAGGAGCACGGGGGTATGGCGTTTTTTGAGGGTGACCCAGAGACGTGGCATTGACGGTGTGATGTGTCCCGCTGCCTTAGATGTTTATGGCTCTCTCTTCTCCCCCCTCTTCGTTTTTTTTTTTGGAAGGGCTCGGCGACTGTGCCGTTCTATTTCGTTGCTTGTAAGGACGTAAGCTTTTTAGTAAGCGGTTTGTGGAGAACTTCCGTTTGTTGTAAACTTGTTGGTAGCGCGATCGAATCGTTCGTTTAGTGCGACTTCTAGCGCGTAGAGTTAGACTGACGACGTACGGTCGTTGGTGGTGGGGATGCTATGTCTCGCGTGTGCACCGAGGTGGGAGCGTCGTGCTCGGCTTAGTGCAGGATACTTTAAGAAAATTCCAAGTATGTGTTGCATAGGTGCAAACCTTAGTATTCGCCTTACCCTGTGTTTATAAATAGGTGCGAGCTTAGCGCTCGACGTATCCTGTATATTTCTAGCGCGTATACCGTTCGTGCGAGCCGGGGCTCGGCTTACTGAATCGGTCGTGCGTAGAATGTTTGTGCGAGGGCTGACTCGGCTTATACGCCCTTGACTGCTGGGAAGTATATCCTCAACAGAAGGGTGCGCTGTTGCTGAGCGCGTGTTAATATCGGTCGCCTGATCAGGGCGCCGATATGTTTTATAGTGAAATCTCTTGGGGAAAAAATTTGAGTTTTATAAAGTAATAGCTGCGCCTGTAGGCTGCCTACGTACCCTAAAACGGGATCAAGCCATTCGTAGTTCATATGTACAAGGTAAAGATCGTCGTACGGGCGTGCTTGACTTAGTAGTAATAGCGCTTCAGATTCATGGAATTCCAGGATCGGGGGATTGGTGCGCCGCTCATCGTCATTAGCTCGTAGACTCCTGGTTTAACAACTTTGGATATTTGATAGGGGCCTTCCCAATTCGCGCCTAGCTTTCCGGCGCTGACTTCGGCTGTGTTTTCGAAAACCTTCCGTAGGACGAGGTCGCCCTCTCGGAAGTGTCTGTTCTTGACTTTCTTGTTGTAGAACTTTGCTGCCGCGTGCTGATAATTCTGGATACGGCGGAGAGCTTTGTCGCGGCGTTCTTCGGTCGTATCCAGTGTATTGATTAGCATTTTGTCTTTAAGGTTGTGATCGTGTATTAGCATAGACCTCCGTAGGCTCGCGATGCCGACTTCGGCTGGTGCAACTGCTTCCATTCCGTACGCCAGAGAGAAAGGTGTCTGGCCGGTCGCTGTACGAGGGGTTGTGTGATAGGACCATAAAACACCGTCGAGTTCGTCGGACCAGGCTCCCTTCTTTTCGTCGATGCGCTTTTTGAGTCCGTCGAGGATTGTTTTGTTTGTCGCATCTGCTTGGTTGTTCCCCTGCGGGTATCTTGGGGTGGATTTGCTGAGGCGGATTCGCCAACCTGCGCAGAAATCTTCGAATTATGTAGATGTGAATTGCGTTCCGTTATCCGTGACAATTTTATATGGCAAACCATGCCGACATATGATGTATTTCCAGACAAAATTTTAGACGTCTTTTGCACGTATTTGGGCGTACGCTTCAGCTTCGACCCATTTCGTAAAGTAGTCCGTCATAACCAGGATGTACTTTTCTGTCGAGAGGTGGGCAAGGGGCCAACGATATCCATCGCATGAAGGGGTAGGGCGGGGTCGAGGTTTGAAGGAGCTCGGTGGGGGCGTGGATTTTCTGTGCGTGACGCTGGCACTTCTCTCATCGTCGTACGTACTTCTCGCAGTCAGCTACCATGGTAGGCCAGTAATGTCCGTGATTTTTTATTTTTAGGGCTAGCGCTCGGCCACTCGAGTGGTTTCCTCCTGCGCCCTCGTGCGTTTTCTTCAGAACTTGGGTCGTTTCATCGCCGTACAGACATCCGAGGAGGATGCCGGACGCGCTTTGTTTGAAGAGGTTGCCGTCGAGGGTCACGTAGCTGGCGCTTTTTGTGCGAAGTCGTCGTGCGGCCCATTTATCTGAAGGCACCTCGCCGTCATGTATGTATGTGAGGATTTCGATTCGCCAGTCGTTTACGTCTTCGACGGGTTCTTGTGTGCTGATGGAGCAGATCATGTCGGTCGCTGTGATGCTAGGTTTGTCGATGCTTTCGACGGGTATGATTCGCTGGAGGTCGGGGTCCGATGTCGAGGCCAGTGCGGCGAGTGCGTCGGCAGCGGCATTATCGCTGCGGGGGATTTTTGTGAGTTCAAACTTGTCGAACTGGCCGGCAAGATTTTTGACGATCTTAAGGTACGCATCCATTCTTTCGTTTTTTGTTTCGTAGTCGCCGCTGTTCTGGTTTGCGACGAGCTGGGAGTCGCAAGAGGCGTGGATGTGTTTGACGCCTAGGCTTAGAGCGAGGCGGAGGCCTGCGATGAGGGCTTCATACTCGGCTTCGTTATTCGAGGCCTGGAAGTTCAGCCGGAAGGATTGCTCCAAGATTTCTTTGTGGGGCGACTCGAGGCGGATGCCGACCCCTGATCCGTACTAGGAGGATGTGCCGTTAGCTGTTAGCGTCCGATCGTGGGGGAGTTTGACGAGGAAGTCGGCCAGGACCTGGGATTTTGCGCACGTCCGTCCTTTGTATTCGATGTCGTACTCACTGAGTTCGACGGCCCACTTAGCGATACGGCCCAACTGGCTAGGGCTATGGAGTATAGCTCGGAGCGGTTGGTTTGTGAGGACGACGATTGAGTGAGACTAGAAGTACGGGCGGAGCTTCCGTGCCGAGGTGATTACAACCAGAGCTAATTTCTCCATGGTTGGGTAGCGCAGCTCGGCGCTATCCATGGTTTTGCTGATGTAGAAGATCGGTCGCTGCTCTCCTCGATCGTCTTTGACCAGAACGCCGCTGACAGCCGAGCTTGACACGGAGACTTAGAGGAAAAGTGTTTCACCGGGTTCTGGCTTGGCGAGAATCGGGGGTGCTGAGAGGTATTCCTTGATTTGCTGGAAGGCGACCTCGCATTCTTCCGTCCAAGCGAACTTTTGGTTTGTTTTGAGAAGCTGATAAAAGGGCAGGCATTTGTCGGTCGAGCGAGAGATGAAGCGACAGTGCGTAGAATGTTCTCGCGTGAGTTCCTTGGGGAGGGGAGGTCGATGATTGCCAAGATTTGTTTCGGGTTTGCTTCAATTCCTCGCCGGGTGCACTTGGCTGGAATCAATTTCATGCCGCACATGTTAAGGACTTCGAAGCATTTCATAAGGTGTTCGACGTGGTCGTCGGCTTTGGGGGACTTGACGAGCATGTCGTCGATATAGGCTTCCATCGTCCGCCCGAGCTGATCTGCGAACATTTGATTGATCAACCGCTGGTACGTCGCTCTCGCATTCTTGAGTCCGAAGGGCATTACTTTATAGCAATACGTCCCTCGGTCAGTGATGAACGACGTTTTCTCTCTGTCATTTTGGTGCATGAGGATTTGGTTATATCCGCAGATGGCGTCCATGAAGGAAAGGAGCTCGTTGCCCGATGTAGCTTCCACGAGTCGGTCGATATGCGGGAATGGGAAGCTGTCTTTTGGACAAGCCTTGTTGAAGTCGGTGAAGTCGATGCATGTACGCCACTTCCCGTTTTCCTTCTTGACGACGACGATTGGGTTGGCCAGCCAGTCAGGATAGCGGACTTCGACTATCGATCTAACTTTTAATAGTTTGTCGACCTCCTCGTTGACGGCTAAGGATTGCTCCGGCCTGAGTTTGCGATGTTTCTGCTTTACAGGCTTATAAGTTGGGACGACGTTAAACTCGTGGCATGTGATCGCTGGGCTTATCCCCGGCATGTCTTTGATTGACCAGGTGAAGGTGGAGGCGTTTTCCGTGAGAAAATTTACAAGCGCAGTCCGTACTTGGGCGCTGATGTTGAGGCTGATGCTTACGCATCGTTCTGGGTCGGTCGGGTCGATGTTGATTTGCTCAGTAGCGCTTCGCTTGGTCGCCGCTGCCGCGCTTTTGAGCGTTAGGTTCTCGAATTCTAGCGCAAGTTTCTCTCAATGCTATTACGAAGGAATAGCGGTTGTTGGTAGCGACGCTGCTTGCGAGGAGGTCGCTGCATGAGAGATCTTTTCTGTTTCGGTGGATGGAAGGCTGAGGATCGATGCAGTGTCGGTAAGCTTAAGATTTCGCATCTTCTTCTCGATGACGAAGCAAGTCCGAGCCAGCTGCTGATTTCCCCTTATCGTGCAAATTCTTCTTGGCGTGGGGAACTTGACACATTGGTGGTACGACGACGGGACGGCCTTCATAAGGTGGATCCAAGGTGTACCAAGAATAATGTTATATACGGCCGGGCGATCGATGACCACGAACTTGATCCAGTTGACTGTTCCCCCGACGAAGATGGGGAGCTTGATGGTCCCTATTGTCATGATCGTGTCGCCATCGAAGCCGGTTAGCGGTCGGCTTGAGGGCTTGATGTTGCGATCGGGTATCTCCATTTTTCGAAATACTTCCTTAAATATGAGATCGACGGAGCTACCGGTGTCGATCATCACCCTCGTGACTTCACTTTCTTCCACGAGCAGTTCGACGACCAAGGGGTCGTTATGGGGCATGTCGACGCACACTGTGTCGGCGTCTGTGAAGACGATTGGTTCTATTTCAGTTGTGATGGCGGCGGTGAGTTTTGATTGATCGGACTGAGTCGCGACAATTTGTCAGGCCGCCCATGATCATGTTGATTCGTCGGTGTGGGACGGGAATGGGTTCGTTGTCGTCCCGTACTCGTTTTGGTGGCTCGAAGTCAGATGCGGTGATGCCATCTTCCTGGGCGCACGCTGGTTCGTTGTTAGGACGTCGGTCTTTATTATGGGCTGGCTGAATGGTTTGGTTGTCTCGATGGTCGTTTCTTCCTTGTCCCCGATTCATGGGTCTGCTTGATTCGATGCATATGTCCCCGCTTTTGTATCCAGCGAGGAGATGACTGAGCAGGTACCGGCATTCGTGGGTCGAGTGGTCGGGTTTCTTGTGGAAGTCGCATAATGGTTGTTGCCCGTGGGGCGACGTGCCTTTAGTGTCGGTGTTTCGAACATACTTGTTCCAGGGTTGCGGCGGTCTGTTGTCTTGCAATCCGACGAAGAAGGTCGCCGGTCTCCTATTACGCTCTTCCTTGGCGTAGTCCGTGTCGTAATGCTGTCGCAGTTCGAAGTGCTCCTCTTTTGCTTTGGCGGGAGTTGCCTTTGAAGCATGCTTCTTGGCCATCGCAGCTTTCTCTTCTTCGACGAGGATATGGCGTGAGGCGCGGTGCAGGGCATCGACAAGCGAAGCGGGTTGATTGAGGGATAATTCCTCGCGGAACTTAGACTTGTACCACGTGGCATTTTTGAGTGCGGTGATTGCCGCGTCGTCGGGACTCCTTGAACCAGTCGATGAACTCACGAAGGGACTCCTTCGGTCCTTGGGTGATCGTCCAGAGGTCAGCGTTGGTCGCGCTCTTTTCGATGAACATCGAGTACTGCTTCAAAAAGGCTGCTTTTAGCTGGTATAAGGAGTCGATCGTGTTTGCTTCCAATCGTGTGAACCAGCTGAGAGCCGCACCGCTTAGCTGCTCGATGAAGAGTTGGCAGCAGCCTGCGTCCTGCTCTTCTTCAGCGAATCGCGCTCGTGCGATTGCGACGGCGAATTTGGTAAGGAATTGTTGGGGGTCACTTCTTCCGTCGTAGGAGGGGAGCTTGATTTTTCCCTTGTGTCGCAGCGGTGTGCTTGTTATACGGGTGGTGAAGGGCGAGCGCTGGGTGTCTTCCAATACTTTTTCGAGTTCGGGGGCCGAGTTGGTTGCACGGTGAACTTTGGACGACATTACGCGGAGAAGCTCCTTCATATCGTCGATCTCCTTGTCCCTAGTGGCGGCGTAATCCTCGAGGTATCGCTCCGCGATGACTCGAGGCCTGATTGTATCGACCTGATCAGCAGGGTAGACAGCTGCGTTAGGCGTCAGTCTATTGAGGCCACTAGGGCTGTTGTTACATGACGCGTCGAGTCGTGAGCGCGTAAAGTTCGTTCGCATCACTGGGTGGGTTGTGGTTGCGCCCGCTGCGCAAAGGCGGTTGATTTCCTCTTGGGAGGCCGCTTGAGCGTCTGTCAGAGTTTTAAGCTGGTTGGCGATTCGTGTCTCCTGGGCGTTCATACGATCCAGGATGTTTTGGAAAAGGTTGCCTATATTTGCGCCCGTGGTGGCCTCTGGTGTGCCTTGGGTGGTTGCTGCTGGTGAATTGTGTGATCTAGTCGGCCAAGCTTCGAGATGGGGTGGGGCGTCGGGTTGAGTCCCTTCTCTTTCGGGCCGTGGGACGATGGGTCGCTCGTGCTGTGCGCTGGTTCCCTCGCCCGATGGGATGGGGCGAGTGCCCTTTGTTTGGGTCGCGGCTCCGTGAGCCCATTGTGGCAGTGTCACCGGGATTGTTGCTTCGCTTGAAGGGCTTGATCGATTGACTATTGCTTTTCCAGGTCGCTTCCCCATGTTACGTTGGACGGACTCGTTGTTCGCACCGGTGGGTGGAACGATTAAGTAATCCCCACAGACGGCGCCAATTGTTGATGGTCAGGTCCAATCAAACAAATAATAAGAGAAAGACGGAAGGCAAAATTAGTATGAGTAAACTGGTCGTCGGACGACGTTGTATTAATATATCGATCTTAGTACAAAGTTGGTCGAGCGTATTGCTCTTTTACAAGTACGATCGACTAAGAACTAAGCTCGAGATGAGGCGAACGGAGTTCGGCTTACAACTTATCTCGCTCGCTCTATCCGTTTCTAAGTCGAGGGATGCTTGTCCCAAGAAGTTTCTGATCCCCTTAACATTGTTCACTAACTCTTCTTTTATAGAGATTAGCAGGGGTACTTCCGTACCTAGGTCGACGCGAGGGGTAAACGTCGGATCTACCCTTCGCTAGTCTCGCGGTCGGTTATAGGGCAACTGGGCCGAGATTGATAAATGGGCTTTTTTGGAGGGGAAGGGCGAAGCCCATACCCAACAAGGATGTTTGGTACTTTTGTGTTATGAACAATAGGATTATTAAGATCCTTTATAATCCACTGTTGTAAGTTTCAAGTTATGTAAGTGGAGTTTTCTAGGATAAACAAAATAATCAGGGAAATAGTAAAAAAAGACAAATCGTTTCTTGGTTTTTTCTCTCTTCTCTCTCCTCGAAGACAAAAAGTAGATTTGATTCTCCTCTTTTTCTTTTTTCTTTTAGTTTCTCATCGCGGTTAATGTTGTTTAATCGAAGAAGCGATAGTGTTCCTTCTTCTTCTCCGGCAAAGTTGGGTCATGGCTATCCGCAACTTGATGCATTTGTGGCGAAATCACGGCGGTGAGTTGTTTCCGTTCGATTCATCTTCTGGACGAGGACGCCAAAGGTTTCGTGGTGGATCTTCTCTCAGCTCGTATGTCTGTTGTGGTGGTTGTTGTGACTTGCGGTGGAAGTTAAGGAGCGGATCCGTGGCGTTACTCTGCTTGTCAAGGCAATTAATCGTGGATCTGTTTGGATCCTAGTAGGCTAGTCTCGATTTTTGGTTAATCTAGATTTGTTTGAGACTCAAACCCTCTTCAAGCTTTCGACATGATGCATTCGCCTTACCAGATTGAAGTTGGTTAGGTCATGAACGAAACTCGTTGATGGTCGGCGTCGGCGGTGAGGGTTAGCTTCTGAGAACTCTTTTCTTGCTAGGTAAGGGAGTTGAGAGTGGAGGTCTGGTCGTCTGAGTTCTGATATATTATAGGGGAAAAGTTTCGATTTTGGATGCGTGTCGGGTTGGCGGCTAACTCTAGTCAAGAGCTAGAAGTCGTCCTCGTAGTTGCAAACAAGTTGTTGTTGTTAGCGACGGTCTTAGTAGCCTAGGCTTCGTGTTCCGATCACCATCCACTTATAGGTCTCAAATTTCTGTGATATTCTGTTTTAGGTTTCGTCTTTAAGCAATTGTAGTTTTTGATTAAGTCCATTATCTTAAACTCATATATAAGAAATTAATAAAAATAAATTATTAAAATAAACTGTTGTAACACTTTACAACACTTGTTCAATATTGAAACAAAACACTTAATGGAAAAGAAAAAAAATAAAGAAATTGTCAATTTTTATGATTAGTCACATATTCGACGCACATAGCTTTGATGGATGAGATGAAAATGTTTACATACAAATCAATATGTTCTTTCTTTATGTTTCACTTGTAAAAAAAAATTAGGGTTTTTACACATAAATTATGGAATCACATAAATTTCATTTATCACTTTTACATAAAAATATCATTAACTTAAAACTAATTCAAATAATAAGGAAGCATACTGTAGAACATAAATAGTAAAAAAAAAGCAAATATATTTAAATTTTTGCATAAAATTTTGAAAAAATTACTTAAAATGAAACAAGAAAAAATCTCTGAAAACATCACTTAAATGATATGGTAAAAGTATTTTTTTGTAAACCCAAATATTTAATTTACTTAATAAATTATAGGGACATTAAGTTTTTACGTCAATATTGCTTATGGTGGTATTAGTGTCACTAATTGAACTCAAAGCAAAATAATACCAAAGTATAAAAACATCGTTTTCCTTACGTCGGTCTGTCTCTATCTTTTTCGCTATTTTTCTCAAATTCGTTTTAAATTATTCTCTCCTCTCACGACAAAAACAAAATATATATATATCCTCTCTCATCTCTCCTCTCTCCTCTCTCCTCTCTCTTCTCTTGTCTTTTACTCTTTTCCACTTTTCTTTACAAAAAAGTCGTGGTAACTTTTTCACTACATGACGTGGACTCACCGCCCAAACCAATAGGGTATGGTCCATTCATATCTTGAAAACTTGAAATACGTATTTACTCTCCTCTATCACTATTACTAGTGTCGATGATAATTCATTTCTCGTGAGATCAATAAATGAGTTATATTACAGAGTCCAGTCAATTTAGATGTGTCAATAACAAACTTAATCCTCTGTGTGTACACTTGTACCTTTTAGAATGATTCAAACTTTTACATTCTCGTTTAATGTATACATTCATATAACATAATTTAGTGGTTCTTGATACTCGCAAAAAGAAGAAAAGCTAAGTGCTTGCAAAAATACTATGAGGTAATAAGCTTACGTTATAAATGATTTGCGTATGTAGCCAAGCCGAAGAAATAATTTGGGTCTTAGAATCCATGTTTTCTTTATAAGTGTTTTTCTTTTCTTTTGATTTGAATCATACAAACTTTCAAAGATACTCTTGAGTAACTTTTGTGTATCAGTCTGTCCAAAATTCAACATGGTGATGTTATTGCCAATAATGTATGCTTCTAGCTAGATTTTACCTAAGCAACTAAAATAGGAACTATTGTTTTAAAATAGCAAAAGTGCTAATTTCTTACGAGGTTTGTTTATTTTATCAACCACTCCTCTTTGCCGGGCATTTCCCGGGAATCCATCGCCCCTAGACTTTCTTCTTTTCATATTTAAATATTACAAAATGTACAAAGACTTTGTTATCAAGAAGAATAACATTTTTTTTCTGGTTGAACCTACTTCTTTGACCTGTTCGAACTTGCTTAGCATAAAGAAAAAATATCTTGCTAGATGGAGCGTCAAAATATATGTGAAACATAAGGTAAAATCATAAATAAATAATATTTTTAACTTATATCTCTGATATCATGTAATATTGTATCAAACAAATAACATATTTATCTACTAACTTATTCACGAAATGATATAAAAATATGTATATAATAAATAGACAATTGATCATCATTTGTAATATGATTAGCCATAATATCAATGAGAATAAAATTAATAATTAGAAAACAAGTTAACCAAAAAAAACAGAAAAAGAACAATTCACCAAATAATTTGCCAAGAATTAAATGCCTATATTTTTGTTGTCTCTAGATACCTATTAATATAATATCTTGGAAATAGTTAGACCGACGTAACAATTATTACAAAAGAAATAAAATAATGGCATTTTACATTCGCTGTCCTCAGATATTGGATGTTTATACTAGTACACGCGTAAAGTCAAGGCTTGACAAATCGTGACACGTAAGACCTAACCGATCAGGATTTGCCTGCTTCACAATGAATCTAGTATCATCTGTTGTTTTCACAATCTGACGGTCATAATTTATAAGTCTTCAAGCAATTTGTGACCGTCCGATTGTAAACTGATTCTTTCGTCCCCACATTCCCCGAATCAGGGCCAACGGAAGTACAAATTTCGCCAACAAAATGATAATTTTCTTTTTGTAAGATTACAATCTCACAGAAATAAGAAACGAGATTAATAATTAGAAAAGATTGTCAAAGTAGTTTTTACTGTGAACAAAGAGGGTTAAAAAATGGTTTTTTTTTTATATTATTTTTGAATATAGACGTATATATATATAGAAGATTTAAATTATGGTTTAGTTTGAGAGCTATATTATTTAGAAATTTATAAGACATTTGTAATAGATTTGTAATGGATACATATTATAACCGTAATATTTATAACATCCTTTTTTATGACGATTATGGTATCATAGTTCAAATGGTACGTGAGAAATGATGTCTTAGTAAAAACTTTATTAAAATTATCAGGAAAATTCAATGCTAAAAAATTATAGTTAAGAAAAAAGAATGCAGTGCGCATTTACTCCCCTCATGAATATAACATTATTTTTTGAGAAAGATGAAATTCATCTTGACGAACGAATGAATCTTCACTCGAACGAATCCTTGAAATATCCTTTTGAAGTTGTATGAAGTGTGTTGTATCATCATCATATATAACCGTCGAAGCTTCTTTTCCTGTATATACACCACAATTCTTTCGAGTGTTCTGAATTACATACTTGAGATCAGATAAATATCATGTAACTGCAAAATCAATTAAATCCTCTTTGGACATGTTAAGAAATAATATTATTTCAAATACATATTCACTAAGGTGATTATATCACCACATATGTCCCAATGATTTTAATATATATATATATATATATATATATATATATATCAATTTAATTTCACATAGTTATGTTCTCGAGAACTAGAAATTACTGCTTCATGAGTTTAACTCTTTCTGAGACCGTAATTTAAATATCATTATCAAATGGCTTATAATTTAAGATGTGACTACAATCATTGATCCTTAAATTAAGTCTTTTTCATATTGTCAGACATATTGTATCTACCACATCATATTAAATTCACGTTTTTGTGAGAATCTTGTATCCACTTCATTCTCTTCTTGCACAAATACTCAAACATCACTTCTGGTGAGAATAATAGGTCTCGAAAGAAACTACTTAATTTTCACTGTAACCTTATCCATAACATATCCACATTCACGACCATTTTTATAGGTAATGTAATTTGCGTGTTTTTTTCTTTTTAAAATACTATGTCACATTCGCTTCAGGGAATAGAGCAGAATCAGTTGGACGTGAGTCATGAATTTTCATCAATATCTCATCATTTTGCTCAAGCCACAAAGAGACAATATATACATTCAAAATATTTATTACGTATATCTTTTCACGATATTGTATCTACAGGATAACATTATTTTCATGAAAAGTATAGTATATATTCTCTAACATTTTTTGCATTATATATATATATATATGTATAATTTTTTCACGTAGTTCAGTTATTCGTGGTTACAGACTTCAAGTCATGTATTCTTAAATTTAACCAATCTTAACAAGCTTTAGGTGATATCGCATTCTAGTGATTATATTTCTTTTTTTTCATAAAACTTGTGGATTTTTTAAAAAGGTCAACTATTCGGTTTTAACACTTCCATTGAGGTGATGCCAAAACAATATAATCAAACAACATATTCTATAAATAAAAATAAAATAATTTAATCAATCATCGCAGCTCTACGCTATTATGCAATAAAAGTAGCTTTCAACCAATCAATTCAACAAACTAAACTTGTTATTAGGGATTTTATTGAATTAGGGATTTTAGAAGAGTTTGAGTTATTTTATAAATCACTTGTTATTGAATTAGGGATTTTAGAAGAGTTTGAGTTATTTTATAAATCACTTGTTATTCAACTAATGATTTTAAAATCTCTTTCCAAATCTTATGTTATTCAAAATGGAATTTATTAAAAATCATTTAAGGTCATTTACAATCTCTTGTTATTCAATCAATGATTTGTAAAACTCATATCAAATTCACTGTTATTCAAAATTTAACAATTTTTTTGAAAACTGATTTGAAGAAGGATTTTAAAAGATTTCAAATTCATTTTTAGTTGAAAATAGTGTCAAACAAAATCACACTCTTAAAGGTGTGATCTGGAGAGATTTGGAGAGATTTCACAAAAAATTTAAAATAACGTTTATATAAAAAATACATTAAAAACTTTCTCTCTTCATGATGATTTGAGAACAAAAACAAAGATGTGCATGTATGTGAAAAAAAAAAACAGAATCAGCAACACAAAACCCAGAAAAATTGAAGAGAAACTCGAGATCGGAATCAAAGAGGTATGTATTCTCTGCATTAGCTCCGATGATGTTTAATTTTTTAGTGTGTCTTATATATATACGTTATTGTAATATGTCTGAATAATTTAATGAAATGTTAGATTAGATCGAAGTGAGAAACCTTAAATCCATCAATTTGGACAAGGAGAGATGATTAAAAACTGAAAAAGTGAAGAAGAAGAAGAAGATAGACTCAGAGAGAAAAAGATGAAACCCACACTTTTATCAAATCTCTCTCCCTCTCTCTCAAATCCAATGCCTCATGATCTTACAACCAAAGAGAGATCAAAACTTGTCGTCGCCAAGTTCCCGGAAAAGCTATATCCGCTAGCGAATTCCTCGAATCCATCGAAGAAATCACAGAGGTGAAAGAGGAGGAAAGAGACCATAGCTTGCTCCTTCAATCCTGAAAATCCATCCGTCGGAGATTGAACGATCACACAGAGAACATCGATGAAGCGATCAAATGTCTCGTTACTACATTTATCAAACAAAATCGGGGAACATTCATCGAGAAATACAAGGATTGGGAGCTTCACTGGGGTAGGGCAGTCTTTCTTCAAGAGAGACGAGAGAGCTAAGTCCACCAGAGAATCAATCTGGAAAACGGAAGTGAACCAGTCGCGAGGAGAGCCGGCGTCTCAGAAGTCGTCGATGAGAACATCCCAATCCTGGATAGAGAGAGGTCATTCTCCAATCGAATGTAGGATTTGAATATGAAAGAAAGAAAAATCAAAGTCATTTGAGAGAGAAGATAATAACAACTGCAAACAGGAGGAAAAAGAGGAAGTTCATAAGAGAAACAAATCATTTGAAAAAGTGAAAAGAACTATGGTATCAAACTGACACGAAAGAAGACTTGAGTTTTCAGAGGTAGCAATATTATCTAAGGTTTTCAGTGGTAACAATATTATCACACACAACACTTCAAAATCATCTAAAGTTTACCTAAAAATCTTACCAAATCACTAGAATTTTGTTTTTGTAATAATAGAAAATCGTATAAATCACCTTAAATCCTACTAAAATCTCTCCAAATCTAAATCCCACGAAATCATACAAAATACTTAATCCAATACATCCTCTTTAATCTAGTAAGTATGAAACAATCATAATTCAGATCAACATCTATCATATGAATTTTAATATTAAATTAAGTAATAGTAAAAGCGTTATTGAAAAGTGTGATCCTATCATGATAACATACATTAACACGATTTTCAAACTAAATTTAACAATAAATTATGATGATGTGATCGATAATTAAACAATAAATTCAATAATTTCAAACTAAATAATAAAACATTAATCATTAATCATGTGATATGATAAATAAATGTATAATACAAACGATACGACCGGTTCGATATAATAAGTATGGAACTCAATATGACTAGATCGACTCCTTGATTGTGATGAGCTCTCATTAATAAATTAATCTAATTTTCAAACAAGATATAATGCATGAGATATGTACTTGATTTTAAGAATTAAGTAATCTCATCAATAAATTAATCAAGTTTTGAGATGATGCATGATGTGTACTAAATACTATGGGGTGAATGGTTTACTTTTAAATGAAGTTTTAACAGCCAAAATTTGTCCAATAAAACTTTTACTTATTTTTCTCTTTTTAAACTCTTTATACCCACCACATTTTTTTTTACTCTTTCATATTTTTTAAAGTTATGTAAAGATGGTTGTACGATTTTTTTATTTGTTTTGTTAAAGTTAATATAAATTTTTTTCTCTTTCGCCTTTATTCCTTTTTAATCTATGTATAGTTTACCACAAATAAATATTAAATTAACGAATAATTATTTTCTTATTTTTTTAAGATCCATTTGTTCTAACTTTTGATGACATTTACCAATCACCGGAACTGTGTCGATATCAATAATAATGATATCTTCGGTAGAGATGAAAAGTTTCATTGTATCACACATGTCAAAATCTAGTATCACATATTATTTCTAGTTATAATTTCTAAATCCGCAATTTTTACCAATTGGTTTTAAAATCTCAAATGACCAAAATTTTTAATGAAAAAGTCTTTACAGTCAAAGCCTTTACAGTACATCAAAAGTTTTTATAGTCAAAGTTTCTACAGTCTAAAATAACAGTCTCTACCAATCACCCATAAGTGCTATTCAGAAAGAAAACATTATTTAGAATTATAAAGATCAACTTGGAGCTAATTTAGAGTGAAAACATCTGAAAAACCGTCTAGACTGTTTGAAGATGCAGAACGATATATATTATAAAGATCACGAAACTCCACACATTCACCCAAGGTTTTTTTTATGTTTATTCCATTTCTTACTCATGTTTTTGGGTATTGAATTTTGGCATGTAATAATAAATATAAATAAATTTATTCGTTTAAAATATTTACCTATTAGTGTATTTCTAAACATTTTTAATTCTTTTCTTAAATGTAATTATTAATAATTTTTTTGTTATGTCGGTATAATTAAAAAATCATAATATTAAAATAAAAGTCACATGTTCTACAATTTTTATTACCAATCAAACTTTTATAAATATTTAAAGTTACAGCTTCTACAGTTTTTTGTTGTCAATCTGACTTTTACAAATATTTTAAAGTTACAGGTACAGTGTTTACAACCAAATTCTCTACAGCCAAAAGTCTACATTAGCATTCTATAGTAAAAGTGCTTACCAATCGGCCCCTAGATCTATTATATCAAATTACCTAGTCAATAAAACGATAAATTGTGAAACAAAACAAACAATCTCTCGGTGATAAAATTAAAAGCGATGAATAATAATGACAATAACAAACAAACTTCAACAATAACGTGAACTTAAATATATGTTTTCTTCTCAATCTAATAAACTAATATATTATAAATCATACCATAATCGATAAGCAAATATAAAAAGTCGTTTAATAAACAGATTAATTATACCTAGGCATGATCGATTATATTATATTAAGTCATATAGTCAAATATGAAACAATATATCAAATCGACAAAACATATATGCATGACAATAAACAGATCTCATGCTCTAATGCTTAAGGAAACAAGCGGTAAAACATGATAATGGACTGAACATGATCCGATCAATTATAAGAAAAAATTTACTTACATCGATGCTAGGTTGTGATATTGAGATCGGAAACTTTAAACGAGATGACGGAGATTTGTGTTAGCTCAGGTGACTAAGATTTCGAGCTGATAACGTGTTGTGTTGTGAACAAAGAAATTTAGAGAATTGTTTTTCTTGTATTATTCATGAATAGACAAATATATATAAGAGATACAAATTAGGGTTTAGTTTGAGAGCCATATTATCTAGAAACTTGTAGGACATTCTAATGGACCCATAATGGACATACATATTATAAACATAAATTCATAACATTTTTGGCTTTCAATGTTTTTTAGTTTTTGAGTTTTAGTCTAAAAATTAGTTCTTTAAATTTAAATAGTGATTTTTTAGTTTTTTTTTCTTTTTATCCATAATATTTTATACATTTTTATACTTTATTTTTATTTGTTAAATTTAGATTGATTATAAACCAACTGTTCTTTTAAGGAGAAACCTCAAAAATATAGATTTTGGGTTTCTTTGAAAAGTTGTTAGAATAATCAAAAAGAAGATTATCATTTTTTTTTTTTTGTAAAACTTGTCTTTTCAAAATCATGAATGACTATAAAACATACTTTTGAAAAAACCAAAAACAAAAACAACTTCAAATATTTATAACCGATCAAGACCTAAATTTCGTATAATCATTCATAATGACCAACGAGTATAATGACACATATCCTTATGAAAAATCTAGGCACATGTTTTCATATGATGGTTTCTAGGTTTTGTTTATAATAATAATGAAATATATAATTACTTTGCCCAGTTGCTGAGTCTGTTACATGTGGTGTGTTTTATAAAAGAAGTGAAACAGTTGAGGCCGCACCATGCCATTATTTGTCTACATATTGAGGTATATGTACCCTATACATATAAAAGCAATGAACCTAATGTACCAAATACATATAAAAATATTGTACCAAATGCAGATATTTTCAATTGAATAAATGTTTTTGTCAAAATTGATAAATCCCAGAACACGCTTGCTCTACGGGGGATTCCCTAATATTAGGTTCGATAAAGCAAAATACCTATTCACTAACTTTTAGTTTTGAATCAACCACGACGTATTACTTTTAAACAAGGATTTCGAGTATGTCTCGGCAAAATACTCAAACCCGATTAACCAAAACGAAAACTATCGAAAAAAGAAAATCAAACCAAAACTTAGCAGTTAGAACCGATAAAGTATTTTATCTGATACTAAACTCTTATATCCGAAATATCTAATTCGAACCTGAACCAAAAAACGAATAAATATATAAAATGTAATTATATACTAAAAATATTAATTATATTTATATTTGATATTTCAAAATTTTAAGTTGTTATTTTTACACTGAAATAACCAGAAAAATCAAAATACTATACAATTCTTTGTTATATAATTTGACCAAATTTTATTCAAATTTAACAATTTTATCATCAATAATTCTCCAACAAATCATATTATTTCGCATAATGAAGATTAGGTCATAAATCAGATTTTGTTTATTTAATATTATAAAACATATATTAGCTAAACACCACGCATGTCTGAATTTATGGACTGGGTTATTCTTTTGTTCAATCAGATAAAGTGCATTTGTAACAACATTTTTTTTCAAGATTAATATTATGAATATTTTAAATAAAAACATATAATGTTTACCAGTCACGGGGAATAAACTATTACTAGATTCGTATAACTATTGGTCAAATTGGTAAATATTTTTCTTGGATTAAACTTCATTGTAAGAAGAAACTAAGTGAAGAACTTTTGACCATTAATTTGAGAAACGTATTATATTGATTGTATGGTTCGTGGAACACGGAACACCTTGAACGTGAAGCCGCCACGTTGAACTTAAACCGGCAACGATATGTTCCAATAGCTCCGGCGTGTCATGCAAAAATGAAACCTCTCTTTTCACTTTTCTTTACATACAAATATATTCAATTCCCACAACTTCTTCGAAATATTCCTTTTTTAATTTCTTCCTATTATGTTATTGAATATTAGAAACAATAATAAGCAGAGCCGTATATAATACAATTTAATTATTCTTTGTTAAGTCATATGAAATTTATGTCGCTTCCACGTGGAATTTTCAATTTGTCAAAAACGTAACAGCTGTTAAAGCGTGTTCCTTTACGCTTTAGTGGTTGTTCACTTTTTTTTCTGTTTGTGAAATTTTCAAATGAATTGTTTTAACTTTTAAGCAATGTTTTTAATTGACACCCGAAAGAAGTGATTCATTAAATTGGGCAATTTTTGTTAACATCTGGGCTATATGTTTTTTATTTGGGCCAAACTTATTTTATTATCATTTTGGACTACTAACGTTGGCATGTCAACAGTTGCCCTAACTTATTAATTCCAAACTACAATGTCATTATCTTTTCCGAGATTAGATATAATTAAACCCAATTGACAAATGTTTAACGGTACACAAATCTTTTAGGAAATATTACATAGCCGCTGTGAACCGAAATTTAATTATTCTCATCTCTTCTTATTCTTTCATGTTAAGTGGGTTTCAATTTTCAAAGAGCCAAAACAATACTATCATTCATTTGGCTTTATTTTTACAGCTTGGATTGGCTTATTTGGGTTTCAAAGGTTCTACGTATGTCTGTAACGATATCAAATATATGTTATCACTCTCTTTCTTAATTAGCCCCTTTTTTCTTTTTCGTCTAACCTTAGGATCCAATCTTGATTCGTCAAGTATCAAAAAGTGTTAAAGTTTGCTGAACTACAAAAACAAATCTGAGTATGGCTATAAGTCCTTACTCCTTTGTAACGTTAGAGATATCTTAAATTCAATATGATTTTCAAATTTCTAAATCTACATCTTATATATATTATGAAATAATTTTCAGATATCATAGAACAAAATGATTTTCGAGTTAAAACGTTTTTCAAGTATTTTTATCCTCTTTACATACATGCAAATCAAATAATAGTTTTAAGTTTCAGATTATTTGTGCTAAGGCTCCGAATGATAATGTGCGGAACAACTGCGGGAAAAGTGCAGTGCGGTTCTAATAGTAACGAAAACATATACATACATATGTATATGCAGATATTTTCGTTACTATTAGAACCACACCGCACCGTGCGGTTTCGTCACCATAAGTTGCTAAACTACGAAAACAAACCGAGTTTGCCATCCTGTCACTTAGATCACTAGAGGTGTCTCAAATTTAATGTGTTCCCATGTAACCTAAATTTACCACTTAAGTTTTGTTTTCCTGATTTATAAGACTGCATTTTATAAATATATACTTACTATTTCATAAAACAAAATGATTTCCGAGCTAAATTTGTTTTATTTTCACAAATAGATTTTACGAATTTTTTACTTTACTTGCTAATTAAATAAAAACTTTAAATCTATGTATATAGTAAAAAAAAAAATTTCCTCCATCTAAACTATCCATGTCAGCAATTTTTTTCATTTATCTGTGGGATTCACAATAAATTTCTAATTGATCGATTCTTTTTCTCTTAAAAAACCAACAATTTTTTTTTTTGAATGAATGTTAAATTATATTCTTCAAAAAAATTTGTACATCAAGTGCAACTTTTTACTTAAACTTAAGCAGAAATGTTTGAAATAGTGTAGCAGATTAAAATACAGAGCAACTCTCTGCTTTAGGTCCGTGAGCCAAAACCAAAGACTCAATCCGTCGGCCATGTAAGGTGATCCTAACTTCTGAAGAGAGCATATTCTGTTGAATGTGAGCCAACTTGAAAAAAGCTAAAGAAGAAGCTGCTATTAGAAAGAGAGGGTCTCAAGTGATGTAAGGAAGAGTCACGTGGGTGCACGTGATGAGACGTTACGATGTCGTTTCTAATATGAGTCTCGAAGCTTCTTTTTCGGAGGAAAAGAATACAATACCAGAAGATTAAAGATCCATCTTCTTCACGAGAGAGAGAGATAGTGAGAGAGTTCTAAGCTTTGGGTTTCTCTTCTATTAGTATATCATGAATATACTATATGGTTGTTAGACTTTAGCTTATTTCAGCTCAAATACTCATGTATATATAAACACTCGAATGTACACATTTTGGTTAATGAGAAATTAGAAATACAATTCATCAAAGTTAATATGGTATCAAAGCTTTCTTTTCCCTCTCTTAAACCGTTTTAAACAAACTTTTCTTTTCATCTTCGTCAATGGCGATTTGATATTCATGAGCTTCGATTACGCTCGATTGAGCTTCGATTCATCCTTCTCGAGCTCTACATCTTCATCAATGAGTGTTCTGATTCCTCAGATTCAATTTCTGGAAGAGTTTGTTTTCTGGTTTCTTGAAAGTCTTTCTTCCGCGATTTCTCTGATCTTTCTTTATTTGATTTCTTCTTTGATTGACCTCTGATTTGTGCATTTCTCTTCGTTGTTGCACACTTCTTTCTTGATTACGGAGCGATTATCATCAAAATCGACTTCGATTATACTTTCATTTCAAATTTCATGAACAATCCAATTTCTGAAGAACCGCGTCATTTACCGGCTCAATCAATGGATCAATATGATAATCCATTCTTTCTACATAGTTCGGATCATGCGGGACTTGTTCTAGTATCAGATCGTCTATCCACCGGTGCTGATTTTCATTCTTGGCGTCGATCTGTCCGTATGGCTCTTAACGTCCGCAATAAGCTTGGTTTTATCGATGGTACGATCTCTAAACCTTCTGAAACTCATAGGGATTTTGGATCTTGGTCACGTTGCAATGATATGGTAGCTACATGGTTAATGAATTCAGTATCTAAGAAGATAGGTCAGAGCTTGTTATTCATTAGTACTGCTGAAGGTATATGGAAAAATCTAATGTCTAGATTTAAACAAGATGATGCGCCTCGTGTTTTTGAGATTGAACAGCGTTTGAGTACGATTCAGCAAGGTGCTTTAGATGTCAGTTCATATTACACTGAATTGGTTACCTTATGGGAAGAGTATCGGAATTATGTTGAACTTCCTCTCTGCACTTGTGGAAAGTGTGAATGTAATGCAGCTATACTTTGGGAAAAGTTGTAACAAAGGAGCCGGGTCACAAAGTTTCTGATGGGCCTCAATGACTCTTATGATGCTACTCGTCGTCATATACTCATGCTAAAACCTATACCTTCTATAGAGGATGTTTTTAACATGGTGACACAGGATGAACGACAAAAGACTATAAGGCCTACATCTCGGTCTTCTGATAATGTTGTGTTTCACACTTCTGACAATGTTGTAGGGAATCAGTCTACTTATACTGGCCCAATGGATAATAATGCATATGTTGTACATAGTCAATTTAGGCCTACATCATCTCGGCCTATCTGTACTCACTGTGGTCAAACAGGTCATATTATTCAGAAATGCTTCAAGCTTCATGGTTATCCTCCAGGCTACATACCAGGTTACAAATCTTCAGGATATAAGCAACTTCAGAAATCTGCTGTCACTTCTTATCATCCCTCAGGACAGTTTCAATCAAACTCAAAGCCACAGAACAGTTCAAGGCCTCCATCTAATGCTGTTGCTGCAAATATAATGATTGAGTCTTCTCAGTCTTCTGTTTCTTCACAGACTATGAATCCTGTTGGTTTTGATGTTAGCCAGCTGAGTACAGATCAGGTTCAAAATCTAATCCAGCAATTGGCTGCTCATGTCTCAATCTCAGAGAATCAATCTCCTTCCCCACAGACTGCTTCCATTACTGATCATGGTGTTATGGCTGTTCAATCCTCTTCTGGTAATGTTTCATTCCCATCTACTTCTCTTCGCTTTGAAAATAATAAACTCACCTTTCAGCATCAATGTCTATCTACTCTTTACTCTACTCTTCCTCTTGGTAGTTGGATCATTGACACTGGAGCTACGAGTCACGTTTGTTCTGATCTGGCATTCTTTAATGAAACAGTAACAGTCACTGGAGTTACAGTCTCTTTGCCTAATGATACTAGGGTGGATATCACTCATACTGGCACAGTTCACCTCAATCATTCATTAACATTACATGATGTTTTACTTGTACCTTCTTTTAAATTTAATCTTATTTCTGTCAGTAGTCTTTTAAGATCTAGTCATTGCTCTGCTCATTTCTTTGCTGATTCTTGTTTCATACATGAATATATTCAGGGCTTGATGATTGGTAGAGGTTTTTTACTCCATAATCTCTACATTTTGCAGCTTGACTCACCTCCATTACATTCATCTACTGCACTCACCACATCATCCACTCATTTCTCTGGATCCTTGTTGGTTGATGGAGATCTTTGGCACCAACGCCTCATACACCCATCTTCTGACAAGTTAAAGGTGTTATCTGAAGTTTTACCTGTCTCTAAGTCTACTAAGTCTAGTATAGTTTCATCTCATTGTGAAATCTGTCCTCTTGCTAAACAGAAACGACTAGCTTTTCATTCTCACAATCATAGGTCTTCCTCACCTTTTGATATGATTCACTTAGATATTTGGGGACCTTTCTCTGTTGAGTCTGTTGAAGGTTTCAAATATTTTCTTACTATAGTTGATGACTATACTCGTGTAACCTGGATATTCTTGATGAGGAATAAAAGTGAAGTTTCTGTTTGCTTTCCAAAGTTTATTCAGTATGTTAAGACTCAATATAAATCAGTCATTAAAATCATTAGAAGTGATAATGCCCCAGAGCTTTCTTTTCAAAATCTAATTGCATCTCATGGCATTTTCCATCAGTTCTCTTGTGCATATACTCCCAAACAGAACTCTGTAGTAGAGCGTAAGCATCAGCATTTACTGAATGTAGCTAGGGCATTACTTTTCCAGTCTCATGTTCCTTTAGCTTACTGGAGTGACTGTATTTTAACTGCAGTTTTCTTAATCAATAGAACTCCATCTCTTCTACTGGATAATCTGACTCCCTATGAACTACTTTGCTTAAAGAAACCTGATTATGCATTCTTGAAATCATTTGGTTGCTTGTGCTATGTATCCACATATCAGAAAGATAGACATAAATTTAGTCCTAGGGCTGATAAGTGTGTATTTCTTGGTTATTCTTCAGGGTACAAAGGGTACAAAGTATTGCATCTAGATACAAACTTGATATCTATCTCTCGTGATGTCATTTTTCATGAACATATTTTTCCTTTTAAATCTCAAACTCATCTAGATACATCTTCTGACATTTTTAGTCATGGCATCTTACCTTTATCCACACCTGTTGATATTGATACTTCTTTACCTTCTGCATCATCTCCTACAGTCACTAATCCTGTCCTTATTGAGTCTGCACATGCATCATCTCGTATAGTGCCAGTTTCACTTTCCCATCCTAGTATCCCGTTCGTTAATACAGAGACTGTACCTACGGAGGCACCCATTATTTCAATACATAATGCCAGGCCAAAACGATCATCTCAAGCTCTAAGGTATTTGTCTGACTATCATTGTTCTTTGGTTACTGATTCTGTTCCTAACACTTCTCTTCTTCCTTCTTTTGCTTTAAATATTTCTTCTTCTCTTCCTTCTACTTCTAATTCTATTTCTGAAAAGGTTGTTACTACACCCTATCCTATTTCTGACTTTCTTTCTTATTCCCAATTGAAAATTCCATATCAATCTTACATTCTTTCAATCATGGTTGAAACAGAACCTAAAACTTTTAAACAAGCCATAATATCTGTTCATTGGAATAAGGCTATGGATGTGGAGATTGGGGCAATGGAATTGAATAAGACATGGAGTATTGTTTCATTGCCACCTGGTAAGAATGTTGTTGGTTGTAAGTGGGTTTATACTATTAAGTATAATGCCGATGGTACTGTTGAGAGGTATAAAGCACGTCTTGTAGCAAAGGGCTTTACACAACAAGAAGGAGTAGACTACTTTGATACTTTCTCTCCTGTAGCCAAATTAGCTAGTGTAAAGTTACTTCTTGGGTTAACTGCTAGACAAGGCTGGAGTTTAACTCAAATGGATGTTTCTAATGCTTTCTTGCATAGTGACTTGGAGGAAGAAATTTATATGGCTTTACCTCAGGGATACACACCGGCCTCTGGTACACTACCACCGAATCCAGTTTGTCGTCTACACAAGTCAATCTATGGCTTGAAGCAAGCATCACGACAATGGTACAAATGCCTTTCCCAGGTTTTGCTGGATGATGGTTTTGTTCAGTCTCCTGCTGATAATACACTCTTTGTCAAACTGGTTGGTACCTCATTTCTTGCTCTTTTAATCTATGTGGATGACATAATGATTGCAAGTAATGATGATGAGGCTGTTCTACAGATAAAAGCCAGATTGGCTGCTCATTTCAAAATAAAGGATCTTGGTCCTGCCAGATATTTCTTGGGATTGGAAATTGCTAGGAATTCAGATGGCATCTCTGTTTGTCAAAGGAAATATTGTTTGGACTTGTTAGCTGATTCTGGTCTCTTGGGATGCAAACCTAAATCGGTTCCAATAGATCCTAAAGTACCTTTGTATAGTAATACGGGTACATTGCTTGAGGATGCTACACCATACAGGGAAATTGTTGGCAGGCTCTTATATCTGTGTATTACTAGACCTGATATAACGTTTGCTGTTCACAATTTGAGCCAGTTCTTGTCAGCTCCCATTGATGCTCATATGCAAGCTGCACAATATGTTCTGAAATACCTCAAGAACAATCCGGGTCAGGGTCTCTTTTACTCTGCCACTTCAGATTTATGTCTGAACGCTTTCTCTGATGCTGATTGGGGTACTGACAAAATTACCAGAAGATCTATCACATGTATTTGTATTTTTCTTGGCACATCTTTGATTACTTGGAAATGCAAGAAACAAGATACTGTGAGTGCTAGCAGTGCTGAAGCTGAGTATAGGAGTATGGCTATGGCTACTAAAGAACTACTCTGGTTGAGTCAACTCTTGCAGGATCTTCACATTACTGTGGATTCTAAGGCCAAACTGTTCTGTGATAATAAGGCAGCAATGCACATTGCCAATAACCCTGTTTTTCACGAGAGAACCAAACATGTGGAGATTGACTGCCATATTACTCGAGATCAGTTAAAGAAGGGGTTTCTCAATGTTCTTCATGTCAACACTGCAAATCAACTTGCTGACATGTTGACTAAGCCCTTACATTATGGACCATTTCACTCCCTACTTGATCGCATGTCAATATCAAGCCTCTTTCTTCCTAAAGATGATTCCGCTTAAGGGGGGAGTATTAGTATATCATGAATATACTATATGGTTGTTAGACTTTAGCTTATTTCAGCTCAAATACTCATGTATATATAAACACTCAAATGTACACATTTTGGTTAATGAGAAATTAGAAATACAATTCATCAAAGTTAATATCTTCTCTACTTCTTCATTCTTCTTCGTAATTCATGTATCTTGGGTTAGGGTAAGTGAGTGTAATCTCTATTGTAAGCACAAGTGTAACTCTTGATTGATTATAGTGAAAGATCCGTGAGGAAGAAGATCCTCACCGAGACGTATCTCAAAGTTGCCAATTGCAACTAGAGGGAACTCATAAATCATTGTGTTCTTAGTTTATGTGCTTTAGATCCGGGAATCGAGTAATTGGGACATGAATCAAAGACACCGATTCCTTAACAAGTGGTATCAGAGCTTAGGCTCAAGGATTCACGGAAATGAAAGCAAGATCGCAAGATGAAAAAAGAAGAAGATGGTGAAGTATCAAGGTCGAAGTTACTGGAAACGGAGGAAGAAAGATCATCGGTAAGATTAGATCGATTGAGGTGATTTCAGGTTTGATGGAATCGGTAATCCTCTAAGTTATATTCCTCCACTGGCTCAAGTTTATGCAACGACGCAAGTTTGGGTTAAAGAACTTGCAAGTGAAGTCGTTACACGCACAAGAAGGGAAGAAGAATCGAAGGTTCCTTGATCAAAATTTACATCATGATTTCAAGAACGATGAAATCGGAGGCGACAACGAGTTATTATTGATCGGTATCAATGGATTTGACAAGAAGAAGGTCTTTGGTAGTGAATTCATCGGTGAAAGATAAAATCGGAGAAGTCCAACTTCGGAAATATTGCAAGAAAGATTCACGTCATCATGGAGTCTCTGGAAGAACGTAAAAAGAAGAAAGCTGCAAAGTCTGGATCAAAAGTGAATTAGATTGGAGAAAGAAAGATCTGCAGTGGTAAGTATCATAGAGAAAGGCCATTTCAAGTTTCTCAAATTTCGAAGTTGTAAGTTAATTCCTCCTTGGTTCTATGTACCTGCATCATTGTGAGAAAGTCAAGAAAGACTCGCAGGCTATGATTATTGAAAGTACAAAGAAGGACTGGTCCAGTCTGAAGAAAGAAGCATCATGCACGAGAAGAAAGTATTACAATCTGCAAATTAATTTTGAGACATAAGAAGAAGACTATTTGTTGATGAATTTTGGCAGAGGATTGTTCACCAGCAAGGAGTTTGATTTCTAGTCCAAGAAGTATCTGAGTTCAAGTATTGAATCTCAAGATATGTGATCAGAATCAAATCACCATCATGAAGACTCAGAAGCTTGGTAAAAGTAAGTCTGCATCCGCTGCAAGTCACAAGGTTAATTGTGATGTTATGAAATCTTCAGGTCTGCAATAGAAAGGAGTCAAGACTTATTAAATCAAGTTTGTATGTTCACTGCACAAGGTTTTAGCTAAGATTTGATACTAGGAATAAGTGTGGTTTCTGGTTAAGGCAGTGTGGAAGTTTTTTGATGCAAATTTGTGTTCAAGATAAGTAAAGAACATCTATTGGAAGCTCATAAAGATCTAGGAACTAGGGGACGCTTTGGTTGTTTGATTGGTATATGGGTTAATGGTTGTTTGGACATCGATTAAGGCTCAAAATTAAAAGGAAGAAAGTGCAGGATTGTTAAGGGATAATCAGGAAGTTTGCTCAGCAAAGTAAGTTGATGATTCAGAAGATTTCAAGGTGTTTACAAGAGTTGTGAGAAACTGAGTAAGGGTTCTTCAAAGGTTCAGTCTTAGAGGTAATAATCAGATTGTAAGGAAGGTTTAAATCAGATTATAAGGATGGTTGAAAGAGGTTTCAGCTACATGTCTAGTATTTAGAGTTTTGTATCAGCTTCTTGAAGGTTGTGACAATTGATGGAGTTGGTGTATTTCTTTAAACAAAGTGTTTAAATGGTTTCTTGTCTAATGTGACTAATATCTACAAGTCATGAAGAATTAGACATAATTGTTATAGGGTAACTAAGACATGAAGACTCAGGACTCCCGTATGAGTAGAACGTCTGAGGAATACTTTTAGTTCAATATTGAGTTACAGGAATTGATCAAGTTTTTGTAAACTTGGAAATGGTGGAGTATGTGAGGTGCTTTAAGAAGCACACGTTGTGATAAACAAATTCAGAAGAATTAATAAGTGGAGTCACATAGTCTGAGGCGATAGCCGAATAAATTTGGTGACACTAGGCCAAATTGGAAGCATAAAATCAGATTGGGAGCTTCATTAGAGGCAAGTGGTTCTTGGAAAGACTTTTACAGGTTAAAGAGACAGGTGGAAAAAGCTATATAATGGACAGTAACATGTGTCTAAGGTTTGACAAAGGATTATGTCATGGTTGATAGCTTATACAGTCGAGCACACACAAAAATTTATGATTTTGATTCATAAGAAACAGTGATGAAGTGGTTGTTAACTCAAAAAAAAAAATGGAACAAAATTTTGAGAGACACAAGTAGTTTTTTTTAAAGAATCAAATGCTCAGGTGGAGTCCTGATGTTACAGAAATGTGATACATGTTCAAGTAAAATGGTTTGTGATTCTAGGTGGAGTTATACAGTTAAAGAGTGTCTCAGTTATCTCGTGTGTCGAGACATGATCTGAATAAACAGATTTATCAGCTCGCCAGGTGTGAATTATGAGAAGAAATAGGTTAGGTATCATTCAGGTTGGTCAAGTGTGTGAAGGATAAAGAAGTCAAGAACAAGTGAATGTCTACAAGTTCAAAAGTGAATCAGACTTTAGGTGGAGAAAGTCATGGAAGAAAGTTTGGTGTTGGTGTTCTGATAATTTTAGAAAGAACGAGAATGTGTGGCTTGAGATGAGAGTACATAAGTGATTCAGAAGAAGTTTCAGGTTCTGGAGAAATTGCAAGTTTTGAATATGCAGGTTTTGGAAGTTGCAGATTTTTGGAATCTGCAGGTTACAAGATCTGAAAATTGCAGGTAATAGCTGTAAGAGGAGTATCAAGTTTATCATGGGATTGTTGATAAGGGACGAAGGTTAATGGTACCAAGAAACTGTTTAACACTGTTGTTGTAGTTTTGTTACAACAGAATGGTTTGAACAAGATCTATGTTCAAAGGTTTGAATCAAGGAGTGTTTCAGGGAAGATGCAAGTAAGATTCAAGTAGGAATCAAGTCTACTTCAAGATAAGAAGCTAGCATGATTCTAGTCTCAGCAGTTGATTCAAAGAAAGTTTTGATTCAAGGCTCAGTGCACATGAGTGAATAAAAAAGGACGTCAAAGGGAATCACATTGCAGGGGGATAAAGGTTTACGTCAGTCACTATAACAGGTTCATGGTTTTAACAATGATCATGGAGGGAATTGTGTGACTGATTAGCTTATAAGTGGTTTAGCTTATGAAGTTTCTCTTCTTTAACATGTTTAATGGTCTATTATACTTGTTAATGTTTTGTTTCTGAGAAGTGTATCTCATGTTTCCAAGACTATGAAGGAATCAAGAGAGGTCAATGAGAGTTGAGCATAACACAAGGCTGTGTTGCTGCTGGTTTACAATTCAAGAAGAGAAAATGGTGGTTTTGGTAGCTCAGGAATTGTGTGTGGTTACACAGAATTAGCTTGGCTAACATATTGTCTACGGCATTGATGTTTGAAAGTGAGTTTATGGTGTTTAAGCTTACTAACATGTTTGTTTGTATAAGTAGAACTTATGCTGGTTTAGAGATTGAATGTCAAGTATAGAATCTAGTCAAAAGGATTCTAAAGACAGCTCAATAGGAGTCTTTCAAGGATTGTCTCAAGGTGGAGATTGTTGAATGTGAGCCAACTTGAAAGAAGCTGCTATTAGAAAAAGAGGGTCTCAAGTGATGTAAGGAAGAGTCACGTGGGTGCACGTGATGAGACGTTACGATGTCGTTTCTAATATGTCTCGAAGCTTCTTTTTCGGAGGAAAAGAATACAATACCAGAAGATTAAAAGATTCATCTTCTTCACGAGAGAGAGTTAGAGAGAGAGGTAGTGAGAGAGTTCTAAGCTTTGGGTTTCTCTTCTCTACTTCTTCATTCTTCTTCGTAATTCATGTATCTTGGGTTAGGGTGAGTGAGTGTAATCTCCATTGTAAGCACAAGTGTAACTCTTGATTGATTATAGTGAAAGATCCATGAGGAGGAAAATCCTCACTGAGACGTACCTCAAATTTGCCAATTGCAACTAGAGGAAACTCGTAAATCATTGTGTTCTTAGTTTATGTGCTTTAGATCCGGGAATCGAGTAATTGGGACAGGAATCAAAGACACCGATTCCTCAACATATTCGGTTGCTGACTATGCGGTCAATAGCTTTGGCGGTAACTAAGACATCTTCTTCTTCAAAATTTAATTAGCACCGTTACAACTTCTTATCAACTCCTTCTTAATTTCCCACTTCTTCTTCTCAATTCAATGGATTCATCGTTCTCAGTTTCTCATTAAAATAGTTAATCTCCATCAAGTAACTTATGGATTCACACTGATTCAACCTCATAACCTAGGGTTCCTCCTCTTCATCTCACCTCTGAAATCTACACCGCCTTCAATCCGGACAACCATAGGTAAGATGTTGTCCTTCTTCTTATTCTTCTTACTATCTTCAATGTATGAGTTTTCAAATCAACATATGGGGTTTTCTTAATCATACGCTAATATCAATTGATTTTTGATTTTGTTTATCTCATATTTGGACCAATACACTTCAGAGACCAAACTTAACATCATGTTCCATTGTCGGACTCCCCAAAGTTGGTGTTTAACTACTGCCAGAATTTCTTCTGACTCTTGAGGTGTTTAATATTTTGTTATGACAAAATTGATTTCTCTTTTTTTTCCATCTTAGGTGCAGTGGCGTGCCCAGGACGAGATCAATGCTGGAGTTTGCGATGGGATGACATATGAAGAGGTAAAGAAGAACATGCCAGAAGGGTACATGTGACTTGGTCAAATCTGTAGATGTAAAAGAGCTTTATTAGTTGCGACCTCTCTAACTCATCTTGACGAAGGTAACATGCCAAACTGGGATGAAGTAATCATCAATCCATTTTTAAATTTGTATATGTCACTAAAATTTGAGACCTTTCCTTTATGCATATATATGCAACAAGATCTATGCAGATTCACGTGTTTTTATGTGTATTTTTGGTTTCTATTTTTGGTTTATACTCTGTCATATCTGGTGAGGATTGTGCTTTGTCATCTGAAATTTAGCTTTTGGATCTTAGTTTTTATATCTTTCATTGTTTGAAGAGTAATTCTCAAGCCGTTGTTTGGTATTTTAGAGGAATAAGAAGAAAGAGGTGAATGATAGTTTGGGAGAAAATGATATATGGCCAAGTGAGAATACGAAAGAGGATATGTGGCCAAGTGAGAATACGAAAGAGCTTATACGAAAGAGGTAACGTTTACTACTTCAAACAAAGCTCGAAAAGCTCATAAGTGTATATATATCAAGTTTGTTGTCAGCATTTATTAACTACATTGCATTAAGGGAAGTGTAATTCACAAAGAGCTTATGTGTTGTTTCAAATATTTATAAACTACAAAAACAAACCAAGTTTGGCAATTGGCATCACGTCATTTAGATTGTTAGAGCATCCTCAATGGGTAGAACCCCATGTAGTTTCTTATTTATAGTATTTTAATCATTTTAAAATAACTTAATTATTTATTTAAATTTTAAATTATAAATAAAATTTTTATCCAATCATGTATTGTCATGTGTGAATTGAGTTTCTTAATAAGAAACCAAGGGTTCTTATTTGAGAACCTCATTTGATTCTCTCTCATCTTTTACATTATTTTATATTATTTAAAACTTAAGAACCCCTCTTAGATCTGGAAGTGCTCTTAGAGGTGCTCAAATTCAATTTGTTTCTCAACGTAAATTTAACGCTTAAGTTGTTTTTCACTTTTAATTTTCAGATTTATATATCCATATTTTATAAATATACATACTTACGATATCATAATATAAATTGATTATTGAGATAATTTTTTTCACAAATACTCTGTTTTACTTACTTTCTTTATTTACTAATTAAATAAAAATTTTAAAAATTTCAGATTAATTAATAAACTTGAGCGTTAAACTGTTATACTATAAAACAAACGGAACTTAGGATCATATCATTTGGATCGTTAGAACTTTAAAGGTGTTTGAAATTCAATATGTTTTTAACGTTTGAATTTGTACAAAAGTGATAGTTAGAAGTTAGAACCTCAAGGTGTTTCAAATTCATTATATTTAAAACGAAGATTTAAATTTCTTTTATTTAATTCTTTAAATTATGCACAAATATATCAACCAAGAAAAAAACGCACAAATTGATCCTTTGCAAGTTTCGACATCCACAATTATCATTTTTCAATTCATTATGAACCAAACCACAAACTTACCAGTTGGTTCAAATCATCTTCCTTATTGTGGTGCTGTCCGAAATCTAAATGATGCGTCTATTTTCAGTTTTGATTTTGTTTGGTCATATTATATAAATGTATTTGTTTTCGAGATGTATACGAATAATTTTTTAGAATGCCACATCATATTGATATTATATATATATTGTTTTTGTGTCACATATGTAGTTATATTGCATTATTGTCACGTGAAATTTAAAAGTCTATTGCTGCAACTCATAAAGATAGTTGTCTCACCAAACTTGGAATATATATTTCAAAGCATTGGTATTTTTCTTTTCTTGTTTTTTCCTCTGAACTAATTAATTTTATACAACTAAATTACGAATTTTCTATCGAACCGTTCCTCGATGTCTTTGCATCATTGTCTATCTCATGGACCCTCTAATTTATAGTGTTCCATATCACAACATTCTTTTTATGTTTTAGTTTAACAATTTTTGTCATTTGTTTTGGTCAATTATGTTCCATGCTGTCGTTATTGACAAAAAAAAATACGGTTTCTACGTTTGAAAACATGATAAATAAAGTAAGATCAAACATTTCGTGACATGATACTCGATAAAAATTGCTTACCAAATTTCAACAGAAATCTAAATTAATAATATAGACAGCTAGCAAGCATTTCAAGAAAAACCTGTTCATTAATTTCTTGTCTTATAAGAAATTTGTCTTGTACAAACCATCAATTTTAGATGATTTAGTTTTTGCGTTGAATAAGTTATGTAAATAAATTCACGTAAAAATTATGTTTGTAATCCTTAACTTTATTTAAATGCGGTAACTCAACTATTTAAAGATGTGCTATTTCGATACTGTTAATTCTAATATCGTGTCTAGTCATTATTTTTTATTTATGTTTATGGATCAAATACAATATTATTAAAGATCGATCAGAAAATTTTATAGTATGAACCCGAATCTTCTTAACGTGAAAAACAAATACATACATCACAGAAGTCATATCTGTAACAAAGTATGGTTACAACATACACAATAGTTTTTAGAATTTAAAGTTTGGTTTTAATTTTGTGGTATTTTCGTAAAATAAAAGTAGAAATGTTAATTTTTGAACTAAAACTTGTTTTGTGGTATTTATGAGAATTTTTTTTAAAAAAATTACACACATTTGGGACGTGGGAAAAAAGGGTTTACAAAAAAATTAAAAAATAGATGTAAGGTGAAAAAGAAAAAAGAAGAAGATGTAGAGGCATAATATATGGGTATTTACAAAATTTTTTTTAATAAAATAGATGTAAGGTGAAAAAGAAAAAAGAAGAAGATGTAGAGGCATAATATATGGCTACACCTTTATTATAAAACATAATATTTAAGTTCTAAGTATAACTAATTAAAGGAATTAGTATAGTTTGGGTAGAGACATGGAATGGAATATATATTTATCTTTTGATGTTATTTCTGCAGGTATGAGTTGGTTTTCCACTTTCCTTGATTTAAGACAAAGGCAGTCTCATGTTTACTGACTTAATGACCCCTTTGTTTTACCATTTTAAAATGTGAACAAAATCTAAAGTCTATGTCTATCTAATTACGCGCATGTTTATCAGTTTATAATTTTGGCCATGCAGGTTCTTGATTCACCAGTTTGTATATCTCTTCTACACCTTGTTAATTGTCTTTTTTTTTTCCAGTTGCGATTTGCGGAACTATATATATATCATTGAAAGATGAAAACTTATCTAGAAAACGAGCCAACTTGTATAAAACTTTCAAATAAAAAGTGAATGGCATGGATGACTATTATTAGTTTGAAAAAGGCATGAGATGAGCGTATAGACTTGTAGGTTGTATATGGCTAATTGGCTATGGCACTATGTGGAAGTCACGAGTTTCTCACAATTATTATTCCTTTTCTTCCAATTTGAATTAACATCTCATGAAAAGGACTAAAGGAGCATATGCTCAGTGGCTTTGGAGAAAGGAATTCAGACAATATTGTTTTTTAAGAGAATTATTTATCATTTATTCTCATAGTGTTATATATAGATTTATTTAGATTCTACCTTTTCTATATGTATAAAAAAATTATAGAAAAATTGTCATAGCAAAGGTTTATGGTAATTATGAGAATATCTGAAAGTTAATATAAAATCATAAACTATTCGTTTAATATGAAATTTCAAAAAAAAAAAAAAATCAATTACTGTTGAAATCCACAAATCGTTTCTAAATATGCTTTTTACAAAAACATTAAAAAGTATTCGTCATAATAATACAAATATTATAACAATACAAAACATTTGAAAATAATACTATATATATATATATATATTTATATGCTTCATCAATCATCATCAAATAAAATATCATAAATCAGTCTCAAATAAACAAAACGGCCAATGTTAATTTTATTACGATTTTCTACGAAAACAAAAGAATTTCTAAAGAAAAAAAAAAAAAAAACAAGACCATTGCATGTGGCTATATATGTACATCAAACCTCTCAGGCTATTCAAGAATGAGACTCAACAGTATACTTTATATAAATGATAGATTTAATATATATATATATATAGTTTAATATTTATAAAAATGCCAATTTACTGGGCCTGATTAGCCCATTAAATAATGGCCCATCAAGAATAAAAAACCTCCACGCTTGAGTTCTTCGTGCTTAGGCAAAGCGGACAAACTCGTACAGAGCCGTCGCATCCTTTACACAGAACCAAATGACGACACGGCAAAGCCAACACCGATGCCGATCGCCGCCGGCAAATCCTACATCCCGGTCCGATCATTTCGCATCGATCAGGATCCACGTAAGCTGATTCAGCGTCCTCGGCTTCATCCACACCGTCTGCGCTTCCTGAATTTTGTTCCGCCGTCGTAATAACTCCGCCGCCGTGAGCTGCTACTATGGCTTGTTGCAGTTGAGCTTGTAACGACGTCGCTTCGGCTTCTCTCGCCGCTGCTCTCACCTGCCAGACACGTGACTCTGTTTCGATCTGAGCCGCACGTGCTTCGAGCTCAGCGTGACGACGCGTGGCTTTCTCGATCTCTGCTTGTTTCTCTCTTAATCTCCGCCTAACTGATTCTTCCGTCGTCCTCAGTAGCTCACGATAGTGCCTCTCACTGTTTTCCGCTAACATGCGCCTCAGCTGCTCTCCCTTTGCCAGAAAAATAAATTAAAAAGTTCAATAATTTTGTTTTAAAAAATCATTTCAAACCGGAAAAATAAAAATGAACTTTTTTTTTAATGAACACATTTTTATGCTTTGGTTTACAAAATTATCAAACAAAATTCCAAAAAATGCCACTTTTAACTTTACTTGATTTTTATGAATCTTAGTTTTTTGGAATTTGTAGATTAAAGAGATAATTTGTGAATTTAAAACTTGTATTTATGTGTGGATGGATAATTTTCAGTACAAAAAATAGTCACCTGGATTTGAAGAAATCTATTTAATTCGTCCGTTTGGCTTTTGATTTCTCCGGCAAGATCTCCAATATTCATCGGAAAAGACGAAAAGCGTTGTTCTTGATTCTGCGACTGTTCACGAGACAAACGTAGACCGGTTGATACTGCATTCGGATTTAGTCGACGGCCGATAACTTGCGGCGGAGTTTGTGGAGGAGGGTTCATCGGAGCCGGCGTGATATCTAAATCAATCACCGACGAAACTTCTCTCGTTCGCCTTCTTGTATCAACCCCTGTTTTTTATTTTGCCCGCCCAAAAGATAACAGATTCACCGGTAAGATAAATAAAATAAACCGATTCATTTCTCAAAAACCGCATCAATCGATTTTGAAAGGGAAGTAAACAAACCGGTGTTGAACTGAGACTTTTGCTGCTGATTCGAACAATCATTACCTTCTTGTCCGTTTCTGAGAAATCGATACATAAAAAATATGAATACATCAATAGAGAGAGAGAGAACAAAGAGAGAGAGAGAGAGAGAGAACCTGTTGAGGAAGAAGAGAGTAGAAGGATGGTGATGAGCTTGAACCGCCATGAACAGAACAAAGAGGAAGATAGATGGAAAAAGATGGAAGCTTCTTCCTTAATGAGAATCTCTTTAATATTTTTGTATTAAATCACACAAAAGATATGTATGTACGTATCTACGGTTGTATCGGACATGGTGATGATTTCTTTCTTTCTTATACTATATGGGAAAGAAATGGTGAAGAAGAGGAAGAGGAAGATGAATGGAATTTGGAAGTTTTAAAGGGGGAAGTCAAGTCTCTCTCTCTCTCTCTCTCTATTATATGCACATAGTAAGCATGATTCTCATTTATTACACAACTCAAACTCAAATGTTGTATACTTAAATGAATCGCATCTACTAGATTTCTTTTTTTTTTTTTTTTACTTTTTCTTTAAATGGCAACGGATATTTCGTTTTTTTCCCTAGATCTATTAGACGCGTATCAATTCGTCAATTTTAGCAGTTCTTTTTTTTTTTTTTATAAATCCAGCAAAAGCAGAGGAGTTAGCTGCACAGACGAAAGTAATGAAGTTCTTAAAACACAAACAAAAATTATTCTCTCTAGTTAAAATATCATCATATCTTCCTCTGCAATCTCATCATCTCGGAAAGATAAAAAAAAAAATTTCATCCAGTAACAGAAAATTTTGCTAGCTATTTTCTCCACAAAATTTAAAGCTCTAACAAAACTATTCTATAGACTGTGAAACACGATAAAATCTTAAAATGACATTTTTTTGTAAAACAGAATAAGTATAATTTATATCGTAAACAACATAATTGTACTCCAAATCAGGAAATATAATACATTTAACTGTATTAATCGTATTTTTCATGAATATTAAAAAAAAAAAAAATCTCAAGCTTTCTTCCTTTTGGTGTTTTCTTGTTTTTTTTTCTCTCGAGAAGACTCTGTCGTGTTTACTCATTGCTACTTTGATGCAATCGTTCTTTTAACCTTCTTTCTTTTTAATATATATTTTTTTCTCCTTTACATGATCTATTTCAAAAATTACTATTTTAAGATTTGTTTAAATCCAGTATAATAAAACTGATGTAATTGTCCGAAAAGAGTAGAATGTTCATGTAAATTTATTATTCACTGCTCCTAGTATTCGTGAATTATCTCGTCAATATTTTTCAAACTTTTATACCAAATACACTTCATATTATTCACGAAGATAAATTAGGTAGATTCAAATTAAATTTACTGTTACAACTAATTGAATTTTAGAAATTATGGTATTGCAGGTAACTGACTTTTTCCATGATAAAGACATGATATATATGTTTGCGCGCGAACACACACGCATATTATATATGTGTGTATTGATAGATATATGAAGAAATATTTATTTGGTTTAGTAAAGGATCATGATGGAACAGAAATCTAACAACTAAACAAAGATAATCAACAAGATTTATCAAATTAACCAGCAAGTTATGAGCATATATTATTATATAGATATTAGGTGGGTCGTGTTGCTCTTGGCTTAACCTTTTAATTTCCAAAGTTTTGATTAGTGTTGAATCTTAGGCGAGGAAGAAACATATATATGATGTAAGATATGATGATAGGAGAAATTTTGTTTTCAAGTTCTGCCGTATAAAATTTGTGATGCTGATAAAAAATGGTTAGTGCAAAATCAGTTTCTATTATGGATTAATGTAGAACGATGGCCATTGGACTATTATTATCTATGTTTTGACCAAAACAGAGAGTAATAGTAGTGATTGTTACAAAACTAAATAATATTGAAAACAGTAACAGTAATGGAGACATAAACTTTTGTTCTTTGCCCTCTAGAGGAGCCCACCACACCAAATTGTGAATTCTTGGGCAAAACTTCTTGAACATTCAATTCTTCTCTTCCTAAAACATGTTATCCTCACTTTTCAATCTCTCGTACAGTCTTACTCCCACCCAACAATCTCATTTTCATGCTTCCTTCATATTCTTTTTACTTCTTTTTTTTTTTGTTCGAAATTCTTTTTACTATACATATAAGTTTATATAACAAAACTCTATTTGTATACATAAAAAACAAATAATTTTTATATAAGGAAATAAATATATTTGTACATAAAATATATATCAAAATATACAAAGATCATGTGCCATTTGGCTAAGCAAACCTACATGATGTCAAAAAGTTTATATCTTTATTGTGTAATTTTTGTTTTTAAAAATAAAATTTATAACATTATTGGGTGGTGCAGTGACAAGGCAATGAAGGCATCTTCAAGAACACTGAGTGTATATCTAAGGTGAGGGTAATTTGGTGAAGGTAAAACAACAAGTTATACATGTGTATGCTAAGAAATGTTTTTAGTTACTTAGAAGACTTTCTATATAATGTTTATCTTATACATACACTTCTATATAGGTGCAACTTTAGCCTTAGTTGGAGTTATGTGTTGGCCATGATGAGAAAATGGTGACTTAATTGATGATAAAAGATGGAAATTATTTTATGTTATATAGAAATTAAGAAATAGAAAGAAGTGGAAAGAAGAAGAAGAGTCAATATTCAAAGGTGTAGATTTGATTATGCAAACTACACAATTGGACATCATTATTTCTTTAATTAGGTTTTTTTTTAAAATATAATTATCCCTTTTGGCCACCATCACGTTTCCTCATGAGTAACAATAATAATGCTTCACACTATGCAATTTCACATTCTCAACCAAAAAAGTCGTTTCCGTCTCCTTCAAAACGAAGGATATATATAAACATATACATACGTGTATATCATATGGTCATAGCTACAATCCATACCATCTTATATGCGAGTTAACATCTAAATCAAACTATCAAAACCAGTACCGTGCCAAGACATACAGAGGTTTTGAGGTGAATTTTAATTATAGGACTTTTTCTATAAAATTTTTAAAGATAATTGTTAGTGCTATGACTCAACAATATATTATATGAGATAGCTAAACATGAGATCTCCGATTGTCGGCTAGGAACGAGATCTCTGATTGGCGGTTTTGTACGAGATCTTCGATTGGCAGCTTCGTACGAGATCTCTGATTGGCGGTTTCGTACGAGATCTCTGATTGGCGGTTTCGTTTGAGATCTCTGATTAGTGGTTTCGTTCGGGATCTCTGATTGGCAGCTTCGTACGAGATATCTGATTGGCGGCTTCATACAGGATCTCCGATTGGCGGTTTTGTACAGGATCTCTGAATGGCGTCTTCGTACGGGATATCTAAATGGCGACTTCGTACGAGATCTCTGATTGACGGCTTCGCACGAGATCTCCGATGATATTTCTCTATAATGTTTGGAAAATAACTCTTGGTCCTTGGCTTTGGATTCTGTCCTGCCCTCTCTTTATGGTGACCCCTTAGTATTTACAGGATGTGAGAAATGACCTAGGGATCCTTGAAGCTTGATGGGATGGACCAATATTTTTTTGGCCATATTTAATTAGCCAATTTGCTAGTTGGACCGAGATAATAGATTAGGGGCTTTAGTCCATATCCATCAGTGGCCCCCTCCATAGTCCAGTGGACGAGAGCATGCTTGAGACCGGCAGAGAGGAACTTGTTTCAGGATATGTTAGGTTGACACGAGAGGAGAAACCTTGGGTTGCGTAGGGACTATGTGAACTCTTTTGCAAATCTTCCATAAATCTTCCATAAATCTTCCTTGAATCTCCTGTGAATATTGCATGAATATTATGTAAATATTCTATAGAGACCTGTGATGTTTCGTCGCTTCTCGACATATTCTTCAGTGATGTCGGTATGGGGGCTCGTAGGAGGGTTCAGTGCGGCAGTGATGCCGAGAGGGAGCTCGGTTAGAGAAACTCAGAGCTAGGTTTGGTGAATGCCCGACAATTTCATGGGAGAACGGCGAGACTCCTAGGCCCATTGATTTTATTGGCTTCCTCGTAAGTTCTGCTTGATTTGCTTAACATGCTTGTCTTCGGTGAGAGCATGGCGAGGTCTTGAGTTCGCGATGGAAGGCGTGGCTCGGCACACTCGAAAGTTTGCTTTGACGCTCGGAGGTTCAACTTCGACGATTGGCTGTTCGACTCGATGGTTCGCTTGTCTGTTTGGTTTGGCAGCCTTCGGTGCAGTGCGGCGTAGTTTCGGTAAGTTAGGCTGGCATTAATAAAAGCTTAGCCCAGCAAACTTTGACGACGATGATTTTTTGATTCATCAATTTTCTTTCGAGGAGCAAAGCTCGGTTGGTTCAGCATGATGCAAATCTCGGCATCGTGGAGATGCTTGTTGTTTGATTATCCTTTAGACTTCTCGATACATCGTGAGGCTTTGGTGGTTCGCTTTAAAAGCTTGGATCCTTAGATCGAATTACTTTGTTTTAGAAATTTAGTTAGTGAGTTTCGGCGCTCGTGGTGAGGCGTAGCACGACCATGAGTTGGTGAGAAGCGGCTTATCATATTTGCATTGGGAGCTTTGCAATTCATTTTGTTGAGGAGAAGCTCGGCCATGGGAGCTCGGCCGTTGGAGCTCGTCGCGAGGCTTGGCCGTGAATTGGTGGAGTGCTACCACGCGCTGGTGAGGCGAGATGCTCCGTCGTCTCTTAGTGAGTTGATTTTGTGAGGCTAGGCACGTTCGTTCAACGAAGCCGTACACGGCCACGAAGCTAGGAAGTTTTGCGTAGCGCTGTACATTTGCGAAGTTAGTCACGTTGTCGAAGCCAAGTACACTTGGCATTTAATCCGATGAGAGTCGGAGATTTTGGAGATAAATTATTTCGATTAGAAGAAATTTGGTGGTTTTGGAGTTAGACGAACGTGTGGGAGGGTTGGTCGATCTTCGAGCCTAACAATGGTTGGTCGACTCTCTGTGGAGAATTGGAAGTTCACCTAAGTGAAGTCGTTGCTTTGTCGTCATACTCGCCTATCTTGTCAGGAGCTTGGATGTCGATGACATTTGCAAATATTCAGGTTGTAGAGTGAGATCGTTTGTATACTTGGATTATAGAGCTGACTACTCGGTGTCGTTCGTCTAAAATATATTTTAGAGAAATTTGGCATTGTCTCGAATTTCATTTTTGTTGCATGATTAGTCTTGGCTTTAAAGTATAATTTAATGCGAGGTGAAACTCGGGTTTGATCGGAGCACAAGATAGAGCTTGACATTGAGAGATGTGAGGCGGTGCTCGACTTTGAATGAGGAACGAGACAGAGCTTGACTTCGTATGAAATGCGAGGTAGAGTTCTGGCTTTGACTAAGTGCAAGCTGAAGCTCGACTTTTAATCAAATGCGAGTCGAGACTCGACGTTGATTAAATACGAAGCGAAACTCAATTTTTAATTAAGTGCGAGGCGGAGCTCGACTTTTGATTAAATGCGAGACAAAACTTACTTTTGATTAAATGCGACGCGAGACTCAGCTTTTGATTAAACACGAGGCAAAGCTCGATTTTTGATTAAGTGTGAGGCGGAGCTCAGCTGTTGACTAAATACAAGGCAAAACTCGATTTTTGATTAAGTGCGAGGCAGAGCTAGACTTTTGAATAAATGCGAGATAAAGCTTGACTTTTGATTAAATGCGACGCAAGACTCGACTTTTGATTAAATACAAGGGGAAGCTCGATTTTTGATTAAGTGCGAGGTGAAGCTTGGCTTTTGCTTTTGTCTGTACTTGTCTTTCGTAACTCGGAGGGATCAAATCTCTTAATTTGAATTTGCTCTTTGATGAAAGATCGATCTTAGTTTTGGAGTGTGTTTTCATGCAAACCAAAGCTCGGCTTTTTTTCTTCGTGCAAGGCTTTTCTCGGCTAATGGAGGGGCTTCGACAAGGTTATCCTTGGTGATAAACTTATTTCTCGAAACATATTATGGCGCAAGACGTCTCTTAACTTATTATGTATATGCTTGTAATGAAAAATCAGAGTTTGACAGATAATAAGTATGCAAGACAAGCTTGCTCTACTTAGGTGTGAGCGTGTTGCTGGCTTACCCTGTGGGTGGTTCAAAATCGGTGCGAGCATGCAAGCCAGAGGCCGAGTTATATTGATCGGCCGTCTATTAGATATTGCGAGATGGACTCGGCTTCAGTCTTTAAGTGTAAGTTTTTGGCTTACTTAAATAAAGACTTTGGATTATTTTGATTGAAACGGAGTTTCTAAGTCCGATCAACAAGCACCACTGCATCCAGGAAGGAACGCGTATTAAAACGTTCAACTGGCCAGTAAGACGATGCGAAAATAGCAAGAGCTAAATTTGGGAAGGTTTGGAGCAAACAAGTTAAAGAAAGTATTGCAAAAGTTTCGAGCAAATTGTTGTGAGACAATCTAAGCTTTTCTTTTTTTTTTGAGTGGATTACGACAAGCTGCGAGGTAGGCAAGCTCACGAGCTGTCGACATGACGATCCATGAACTACAGGCTGAGGAGCTCTTAGATAGGTCTTTTCACCGCTTTCTTTTTCTAGACTTCTTTCCTCTTCTCCTCACATGATCTGATTGTTTTTCTCTTTCGGTAGGTAATATTTGTTTCTCCATCTCTTCAATGGTGTTGGAACTGGCTAGTGATTGCTTCAACAAGAACGTTTGGATAAATTTGTCGTTAAAAACGAGGTTCGATTGCATAGGAAGATAAGCTTTGGGGCTTTCCGTTGATATGCAGAACGCCTTGTTGTTCTTTTTGGTTTTCCGGATAATCAGTTTCAAAGTTGGTCGATCTGATAGCGGTGGATTTGTTTTAGGGTCTCAGACGGATTGCGTATGCTGTAGAAAAACGGCGATAAATCTCAGTGGACAACTCTGATTGAAGCGACATCGGGTCTCTGAAGATGACTTTTGGGGCATTACGTGGATAGGTTACGCGTTTCCTGGTTCATCTGACTTTGTTAGGAAATTGTTTTGTAAGGGGGTAGATTGGATCTATATTGCTTAGTGGTGATAAAGAGACTTTTCGTTTCTAGTCTCCACAGACGACGCCAATTTTTAGTGCTATGACTTAATAATGTATGAGATAGTCGAATCGATTGGTGAGATCAAAGACTTTCATACTCTAGAAGCTCGATAGTTAGGCTTTTCTCGCGTTGACCTAAACGTTTATTTTATTTTTATAGTAGTGTCTCAAAAGAGGCTGCCTACGTACCCTTATAAAGAGATTAAGCCATTTGAAGTTCATTTTACATAATTTTCCTTGCCTGTCCATCGTTCTTGATTGGAATTGAGGCGTTAGGCGATTTGTGATGAGTTGCAAGGTGCTGAACCGGCGTGCTCGGTAGATGTTCCTGTTTGGTTAGGCCCTGCAAGGAGCTGGACAGATGCACATGCAGGCGAGTGTCTGATTGACGTGGCATTCCGGCGAGTTAGTCTTGGCGCAACAAGCTTGGCAAGCTAGTGATTGATGCGTGATTGGGCATTCTCCTAGGGGAGCTATGTGTGTGATCTACGATAGGAAGGTAGGCGAGCATTCTCTGAGGGAGCTAGGCAAACGTTCTCCGATAGTGAGCTAGGCGAGCATTCTCCGAGAGAGCTAGGTCAGCATTTTCCGAGGGAGCTAGGCGTGCGTTCACTGAGGGAGCTAGGCGAGCGTTCTCCGATGGAGCTGGACGAGCGTTCTCCGAGGGAGCTGGACGAGCGTTCTCCGAGGGAGCTGGACGAGCGTTCTCCGAGGGAGCTGGACGAGGCTTTTTGAGGGAGTTGGGTGAGCATTCTTTAATGGGCGGCTAGGCACGGAATCTCTGATTGTCGGTTAGGCACGAGATCTCTGATTGGCGGTTTCATACGAGTTCTTCGATTGGCGGCTTCGTACGAGATCTCTGATTGGCGGCTTCGTACGAGATCTCTGATTAGTGGTTTTGTACGAGATCTCCGATTGGCAATTTTGTACGGGATATTTGATTGGCGGCTTCATATGGGATCTTCGATTAGCGGGTTCGTACGGAATCTCTGAATGGTGGCTTTTTTCGGAATCTCTGAATGGAGGCTTTGTACAAAATCTTCAATTGACAGTTTCGCACAAGATCTCCGATGATATTTCTCTCATAGTATTTGGAAAATAACTCTTTGTTTTTGGCTCTGGATTCTGTCATGCCCTCTCTTTATGGTGATCCCTTAGTATTTATAGGATGTTAGAGATGACCTACGCTTCCGTGAAGCTTCATGGGCTGGGCCAATATTTCTTACGTCATATTTAATTAGCCAAGTTGCTAGTTGGGCCGAGGTAATGGATTGAAGTTTTTTGCCCATACCTATCAATAATTATAATTTTTTCTATATAATTTTAATAATCATAGTCATATCAAAAAAAATTATATTGAACAAGCATGCTAAATATTTTCAATACCATTTTATCATCAAAACTCATGTTTAATCGTGCATATTCCATAAATTATTGTAAGATTTTACCGATATATTTCAAGTATTTTTTTTTTATTAAAAAATTTGGCTTCAGATTGAAATTTTTTAACAAAACCAAAGACATATAACAAAACGTGAAACACATATCAAAATGACTTTTATAATTAGAAGACTTATTTAAAAAATTCTTTAGACTAAACAAATATCATCAGTGTCATGTAATTAATAAGATTAAAACTAAACAATTGTCATGTAATTAATAAGATTTTTAAATAAAAATATTTTAATGTTGAATAAGGAGAAAAGGACCCTCTTCTAATAATCAAGGATTGGTTTATTAAACCATGGGAAATTCAAATGTTGTATATATGGTATTTTAATATTTCTCTAATCATTAGATTAAACCATGATTTTATATTTTGGAGGTATTTGTTTTTAATATAAAAATTAGAGGTTTGAGCCACATGACTTAGAGCTTGATTGGTAAAACTTATACTAGAGATGTAGCAGGACATAACATAAGCATGAAGGTAGTAGAGTTGTGAGCTATTTTATATTAATGTGATATATGTGATTGGTATAGGTTTAAACATTTAGACATAAATTTACAAGATTAGATATGTTTATACACGTGACTTTTATTGTTGTATTAAATTAATAAGAGTAAAACTGTGATTTTACCATTTTTAAGGCTTGATTTTACAATTTTTAAGGTTTATTGCTTAGAAAAGCTCCTTTTAAGAGCATTGGGCTATCGAGCATTTAGAACTCTTTATGCTCATCTTATATAACATGATTGACTTATAAAAAACATTATGCGCACTTATATGTCCCGCCAATCAAACCTTTATTTGTAACATTGTAGTCATGGCTCTGATCGAACCATACATAAATATAGTTCGTTTTATTTTATTGTAATTATCATTTACACTTTTCAAATATATATTTATTTATATACGGAACAGTATAATGTAATTCGTAGAGATATAATTGCAAAGTCTCTAAAGTTATTGTTTAAATGTTTTTTTGAGAAAACAAAAACTGATTTTTTTTGAATAACATTTATTTTGGAACGAAAATTAAACTCATATTTTTGAAGAAAAACTATAGTGAGAGGAATGGTAGATGTTAGAATATTAGACTCTACACAAATAAGATGGTAAGATGAGAATGTACCATACACACACACACTATAGATATGAGTATATATATTCTTTTTTTTTTTGGTGTGTGTATATATAGACAAAAGGTGTAGAAGTAGAAATGTGGTGGCAAGAGCTAGACAGGTAGGCAAAAACATTGATGTAAGGGAATGGCATCTCTTGAGACAATACATGATTTGGTCTAAGTCAAATTTCCTTATGGATTAATGAAACTAATTATGATTTTTTTTGTTTATTTTTGTTTATTAAAAGCACCATACCTTGAAGTTTACTTTGGATGTTGAGCCTACCAATTCATTATTTTCATTTTTCTCTTGTTACTGTTGTTTGTTGAAAATATGAGAAGTAGTACAAAAGAAGAGTCAATTTTGTATTATTGTTTTAGACAAAGTTTTATTTTGCTGTTTGTTTCCTCTTTCTCCAAAAGGTGTGGCTTGTGCCTTGGGTCATGGTCTCACGTAAGAACCTAACTAAATACAAAAATATTACAATACTTAAAGATAAATTAACGGTCCAATTTAATGCATAATGGTGACATGTGAGTGGTAACATGTGTAAGGTAAGGTTAGTATTTGGTTTCTTTATTATTGATGACCAATAAAATCTCTGTTCGGACAATTACACGCAAATCAGATCAAGAAAGCCAATTTCAATTTGTTAACTTTGCTAAAACAAAGATCATATACATATAGTTTGTATCATATACACAATTTGTTTGTAATACAGAAATAACAAGAAAATAAAGTGCGTTTCTTTTGTCGTAAAAAATAAATTAGCGTTTTGTATAATCAAAAGGTTTCGTAAGTTAGCCAACTTGTAGCTTTCAAGAAAAACCAAACTAATTAATTTATACGCTTCCTCAATGTTTGTTTCATATTTATATTATATGGATTCTGATATTTATCGTATCACCATCAAATCAATTCCACATATATATGTATGGATTTTTATTCATCTTGGCCATCATCAAATGGATCCGAAAATCTTAGATCATCTTTATGAGTATCTCTATACAATATGTTTTGTTTCTCTTTTAAATGGATTCACGAATATAAACTTATATGTGGGAGTACCAAAGCCAATTAATTTGATAATGTTATTTTTGGAACCACTTTTGTTTTGTTTTTGAATTTCCAAGACTAATGATTCCCCGCAGGAAAGGTCAGAGACGAGACAAACAAGGTACATCGTCCATTTGGTGGAACTTGAAAGACGATACCAACTTATTCTTTGTTGTTGTTGCATATATGAATCAATTTTCATATTCGTTTGGAACTAAACAAAAATCAATTCCAACACCTAGCTATATTTCACAATTTTCGTTTAAAAAGTATATAGGTACCATTCACCAAAACCTAAACAAGAACAGAACTACAATCACAAGTTCAATATATATATAAGATTCGAACTAATCTAAGAACCATTTTGATCCATTTCGGTTTTAGAGCATCCATGTTTTGGATAAATGTAAATGTTTAACAAGCTTGAATACTCGAACAAACATGTATATGTGTATTGCTACTTTAAAAAAATTATAAGTTATAACAATATAAATAAATTATAAATATCAGTAGCCAATTTCTTTGGTCTGGTATGGTTATTTATCATTTTGTTCAATTGTTTCATTAGAATTGTGTTTCCTCCTGAGGGTCGACAAACGGTGTCATTAGTGTAAATTTCGCATAACAACAACAAAAATAATAATTTAATATCTCATAATTTGTATTATCATTTGGCACAATATAAATCATAAAATAAAGCATCTATAAATTATATGTCCACTAAAAGTTGCTCATCCATCTCAAGAGACCCAATAAAACCACTAGAATACATATATACTTTGTTATGTACCATATAAAAAGTATAATGTAGATTTGAAGTATCTATACCAAATCTTCAACAAAAAAGAAAGGTGATATTGGTGGAAAAATAAAAGGAGAAGTTTGAAGATGAGGTTTGATAAGGCAAAGAAGGAAAACCATTAAATAAGAATACTATTTGTTGTTGTTATTGTTAGATTCTCTCAACCATCAATCCATCCTCTACTTCTCTTTAAATTCTTGTAACCCTTTATGAGGGGGACCAAGGACCAACCACATTTTAGGGTATGGTCAAAATATTTTAAATCCAACAAGCTTTAACAACAAATTATGAGTTAATCAAACAAGAAACGTCAAATTAACCAGTGGTAGACCCAATATTTTTTTTATCTGAATCAAAAACATTTCATAAATTAGGGGAGGTCAGATTACTAAGATATTATGTCATTAAACTAAATTGGACTATATTATACAAATCCATAAAATTAAAGCAAATTTTATAAACTTGGGCAGATCAACTGACGTCCCTTTGATATACATGGGTCAGTCTTTGAAGGTAACTAATAGCTTAATTGGGGATCACCTCTAGAAAAAAGGGGCTGATTTAACTTGTTATGGACGTTTCGAAAAAAATATAGACTACAAATCTGAAATTGTTTCTTCCTCTCTGCGGGAAAACCCCAAACTCTAATCCCATCTTTTATTTGATTCGTAGATCTGAGAATCGCAACCGTCTATTCACATCTTCAAAGCTATTCTGTTTCTGTCTTCCCATATCAGATGAGGAGCAGGCGGTCGGTGAAGAGAGCATTGATTCTAGATGACGATGAAGATGAAGATGAAGATGAAGATCCCGATGAAGATGAAGAAGGAGAATCAGATGAAACTCACACTTACTAATCCAGACCTTGAGATGCCAATGCAAAATTTTGTCGACCTGGTGAAGAAGGAGTACGATAATGCACGAAAAGATTGTGTTTTGTTGTCTAAGAAGACGAGGGTTGATTGGAACTCGGGTGGAAAATTTTATCTTTTCGTGCATCATCGTACTCCTTCTTCACCAGGTCAAAAAAAATTTGCATTGACATCTCAGGGTCTAGGTTAGTAAGTGTGAGTTTCATCTTCATCTTCTTCTTCATCTTCATCCGGCTTTTCATCTTCATCTTAGACAACAAAACACAATATTTATTTTTAATTTCTTTTGAAATGGATTGGAACTTTATTTCTTTAGTTTTATGTTAATTATATTTAATTTCTCTTATTATGTTAATTATCTTTCGGAACCTTTGATTTCTTATTATGTTAATTATCTTTAATTTTTCTTATTATGTTAATTATTTTTCGGAACCTTTGATTTCTTATTATGTTAATTATCTTTAATTTCTCTTATTATGTTAATTATCTTTCGAAACCTTGATTTTGTAAATCAAATACAAAATTCGAAAACCGCAAAAATACAAAAAGAACTGTCATACAGAGCACCTAGAGACTTTACGAGTAGACTTCACAAAGAGACTTCGTATTCATACAGAACACCCAATTAGAGACTTCTCCAGGAAACTTCCAACACAGACTTCTTCGTATCCCATCTTTTATTTGATTCACAGATCTGGGAATCACAACCATCTATTCACATCATCAATCTTAATTCATCTACAAATTCAAAGCTATTTAGTTTCTGTCTTCGCATTTTAGATGAGTAGCAGACGGTCGGTGAAGAGAGCAATGATTCTAGATGGCGATGAAGATGAAGATGAAGATGAAGATGAAGATGAAGACGAAGATGAAGATGAAGACGAAGATGAAACTCGCACTTTAACCCAGACCCTGAGATGTCAATGCAAAATTTTGTCAATGTGATGCACGAAAAGATTGTGTTTTGTTGTCTAAGAGGACGAGGGTTGATTGGAACACGGGTGGAAAGTTTTATTGCTCAAGTCTACATAACTCAATTCTCCACCCGAGTTCCAATCGACCCGCGTCCTCTTAGATTTGGCTTAACACAGTCTTTTCGTGCATTGTCGTACTCCTTCTTCACCAGGTTGACAAAATTTTGCATTGACATCTCAGGGTCAGGGTTAGTAAGTGTGAGTTTTATCTTCATCTTCATCCTCATCATCATCTTCCTCTTAGACAACAAAACACAATCTTTTCGTGGCCGAAGATCACAAGAGCACCTGATCCTTTGGATTTCAATGAACCTTTTAATTTATTTATATTTAATTTATTTTGAAATGGATTGGAATTTTATTATCTTTAGTTTTATGTTAATTATCTTTAATTTCTCTTATTATGTTAATTATCTTTCGGAACCTTTGATTTTTATTATGTTAATTATCTTTAATTTCTCTTATTATGTTAATTATTATTGGAACTTTGATTTGTAAATCAAATACAAAGTTCGAAAACCGCAAAAATACAAAAAGAACTTGTCATACAGAACAATGAGACACCTAGAGACTTCTAAAAGTAGACTTCACGAGTTAGACTTCACCAAGAGACTTCGTATTCATACAGAACACCCAGTTAGAGACTTCTCCAGTAGACTTCCAGCACAGACCCTTTATAGGAAGTGGTATAATCATTTGCATAGAACATAATCAACCTTAATTTTATGAAAGTTTCTAAAATTTTAATTTATAAAGTTCATATTTGCGATAATTTTATTTTCTTTAGAAGAAATTGCATTGAGATTATTTTTTCTTATTTTCCTAATTTAAATCTACGGTTTAATATACGGTTCAGACTACGACCATGAAGTCTGGAACCGTAATTAAATGTGAAATTATAAAAAAAATGATAAAAAATTATTTTCGATCAAAATTTTTGAAGATAAATTATTTTAATTCAGATCGAATAGGTTTAAAAAAAAAATTCATAAAACTAAGCCATTTGATGTAAACCATGTGAGGCATATAGTTAGAGGTTGCCAATGGGTAAGAATCCATGCATATATCTTTAGGGTTAAACTTAGATTGATATGTTTTTGATATAAATGAGATCCCGACCTTCTATAGTGTTAAGTATTTGAATAATATATACTATTTTGATGTCAGATGTTAGTATTTGTTAACAAATAGTGAATTAAACGTTCGAATTTTAGAAGTTTAGGGCTTACAGACTTCCGAGTTTCGGGTGAAGTCTCACGGTAGACTTCGCATTGTAAGTCTGTAAGATTTTGTTATCGTATGAAATTCAAATAAATCCAAAACAAGTTTTAATATATTATAAAAAATTTATGTTCTAAACAGAGATTTAGAATAGATAAATTCCCTATTTTAGGGACAATTGCCTGTATCTTGCTATCATATCAAAACATCAAGAAGTCGTCTCTGAAATCTTCAACCTCTTCCATCGCTGTGGCGAACAAAATGTCCGATAAAGCCTTCTTCAGTTTCCAGCCAAGTGTCATTCATCACCACCTGTGGGAATTAGATTGGTATTGTCAGAATCAATTACGATATGTTAAACTGTAGGAATAACACACTTACGCCGCGAACGAAGTCTGTTAGCGAAGTCTCCAAATGACAGAACTATAGACTTCATGACCAGACTTCACACGCAGACTTCTATGAGAGACTTGTTTGTGAAGTCTGCTACGACCTTCCTCTGTAAGTCACTGATTTATCTAATTTTGGGAGGAAAATTTTTTTGGGAAAATCCAGTTGTAAATGTACATTTACCGGTTTGGCATAAACAATTTACAGCTGTAAAATATACGAAGTCTGTAAGGAAGTCTCCAAATGAAGTCTGAAAATGACAGACTATAGACTTTACGACCATACTTCACCGGTCTTTGGCGAAGTCTGCAATAGACTTTGTCTGTAAGTAACCGATATTATATAATTTCAAAAAATTTTAAAATATACAGTCTGTCAAGATAGAAAATTTCGGAGACTGAAAAGACGGTTAGGTAAAAAAATTTACATCTACTAAAAAAAATAGTTAATCTGGTAAAAAAAATTAAGAAATCTCCATTGCTCTTTTCCTCTCCGAAACACCAAAAGTCACCCAAATCTCTAAACGCCGCCGACTCTCTTATTCCTCTTTCTCCTCTTTCGCCGTAAGTTATCAATTTTCTCCTCCCTTCCGGGAAAACCCCAAACTCTCTCTACGACGACACTCTTTCTCCGCCAGAAAATCACCATGCGACGAAACTCTCTCTACGACGACACACTCTCTCTACTCTTTTTCTGAGACTGTTTCTTCTATTTTCTGTATCTAAACCCAATCTTTTTATTTTATTCGCAATTCAGGAAATCGCAGATTCATTCACATCTTCATCTTCCATTTTCGTACAGCTAATCAAAATTAAATTTCATTTAGTCTCTTCGTCTGTCCCTTTTACTAGATTGTTGGAGATCATAAGGAGTCTATATGAAGGACTTCGCGCGGCGAAGTCCGTTACTTCACAGTCCATCTAAACTTCCCCGTTTTTTCTTTGTGACATAGGTTCTGTAATATGGCTAATATTTCACCATATGCCAGAGTTTCCACGCAGCATTTCACCAAAGACGCTGAGCCGCAGGCTGAGAAAAGCTATAGGCACTACAGCGGAACACCTAAGCTTCTTTATAGCTGTCAAGGGTGCACTAACTCTTGTGGTGAATGGAGCGAGGCTTTGGACTTCCCCTCTTGGGTCTCATCCTAATTGTACCACGAAAACAGATCGCATGGGCATCAAGGGCTGTCCACTATATGCTCAGTTTCCAACTTGTATGCTACAAGAAGCATAGAGATTGGAGCCTAGTTGGCTGAAGTCCCCAGTGAGATTCTCTTTAAACGAGTTTGAACGCATCACGGCTCAACTGCGATTATGTTGGAAAACCTTATGACTCCGGAGCCGGGAGGCTCGAATCAACAATGAGCTGAGGGATTTTGGGTAAAGCTTGGAGTCGATATGTGGTTGTGACCAGCTATGAACCTTGTACTCAGCGTGTTCACACTGTGCTCAAATGGATCCGGAAGATCGAGTGAGGTTGGGGTATCTAGCCATCCTTGCCAGCTGCATTGATGTTCACCCTCACCATCAGGGCATCAATGTGAACCTTGCTAGGTTGGTGATGGATCTGGACAAGTTTGCTGCATACCCTTGGGGAAGGGTAGCTTTCAAGATTCTGATTTCCTCGGTGAAGGCTGCTGATATCTCCAGGACTTATCACATATGCGGATTTGTCCAAGCATTGCAGTCCTGGGTATACTTTGTCCTACCGGACTTTGCAAAAGAAGTCAGAGATCCTTTCCCCATTGACCCCATTGAAGCAAGGCCACTTCTCCTAGCTTACAATGGATCAAGAGGGAGGAAAAACCTCAGAAATGGCATCCTCAAGCAGGGGTGTCTGTTATTATATTATCTGATCTCCCTCTATTCATTTTTATGTTTGTAGACCAGAATATGCAGCTTTATCGAGAAAACATTTGATGAGATGTTCCCACGGTGGGATGATGATGAGGAGGATGAGGGAATTGTCAACATTTTGAAAGCAATGTATGGACATTTGTCAATTAACCGTTGGCAGTGGCAAAGAGGACACTGGTTATCTAAGGGTGTGTTTCCCTTAGACTTCAAGGAGAATGTTCCTTTGAAGTTGAAGGAAGAGGTGAAGGATGAGGTGAAAGATGAGCCTTATCATGGCATTTATCCCCTGAAGAGAGAGCTAAAAGCTCCTGAAGAGGGTAGTTTGAAGAAAGATCGTATATCCACTAAATTTGAGCAGAGCATATGTGATGCGTTGAAGGATGTAGTTGACACTCGACTCAACACGTTTGAGGCAGAGTTGAAGGGGCAGTTGGTTGACCTTGGAACGAAGATTGTCTTACTCAATGACAAAGTAGACAGTCTGAGTTTTGCTTTTGATAAGTTCACCAGCGGAGCTATGAAGAATCTACCCGAGGAAGTGAAAGAGAATCCTCAGGAGAAGCAGGCTCAATCTGAAGCCAAATCAAATAAACCTGACGAAGGGGTTAGTCTTCATCCCCTTAACCCAAAGATTCACAAGGAGAAGAAAAAAAGTAAAAGAGTAGCTGCCAAGAGTAGTCAGTCACACAAATGATATGAAATTTGTTGGCATGTTTAACTCTTAGTTTGGATTGTTGTTGGGAAAATGTTTGAATGATGTTTGTTTGTCCAAATTCCAATAAAAAGATGTTTATTTGTCCATTGGAAATTGCAATAAAAANAAGTGAAAGAGAATCCTCAGGAGAAGCAGGCTCAATCTAAAGCCAAATCAAATCAACCTGACGAAGGGGTTAGTCTTCATCCCCTTATCCCAAAGGTTCCCAAGGGACAGAGGAAAAGTAAAAGAGTAGCTGCCATGAGTAGTCAGTCACAGTCACACAAATGATGTGAAATTTGTTGGCATGTTTAACTCTTATTTTGGATTGTTGTTGGAAAAATGTTTGAATAATGTTTGTTTGTCCAAATTGCAATAAAAAGTTGTTTGTTTGTCCATTGGAAATTGCAATAAAAAAATGTTTGCTTCAAACTATGCAGAGCAATGTTAACCAGGGCAGTGAAGACAGTGTTGTGCTGGTAGAAAACTCCAAAGATGTAGATACAGAGTTTGATAAAGCGAAATGGGCAAAACAGGGCTTGAAGAAGAAAGCAGCATTGCTCATGGCTAAGAAGATGGTTGATAAGCAAAAGTTGCTAGAGAGGCTGGTTGTTCGTCCTGGCAATGGCTATGACCCTTATGGTCCTATTGACAAGGACAAAAAAGCCATGTTGATTGCCTTCTTGGCGACTTGCCTGTAAGTTGCACTATTTAATCACCCTTTTAAACATAGTTTATGTGACGTGATTTCGAATGTGTGTGTAACTTCATTTTAAAGTGAGTTGAAGCAGAAAAAACCCAAGGAACACTCAACCACATTCTGGTACCAAGTGCTGCGGACTCCCAAAATCTGGCTTTGGAACCTGGTGAGACTTCTTGTAATAAGTCTGAGAGTGAAGTCTCATATTGAAGTCTGACTTTATATGGAGACTTTTGTTTTTTTTTATCGTTACTTGTAAGGTTGCTTTACAATAACTAATTATTTGCTTACTACAGCACATTGATGCTGGAATCAATCTACTAAGACAATGGTTCACGAAGCATCCATAATGGTTTAGGAGCGACAGAATCTGCTTCGTTGATTCCATTTTCACCACGATGTGGAAGTCTAAGTACGAAGATTATCAGAAAAGTGGTGATGAAAAAGGTTTAGGCAGATTGCTACCTCCTGGTGCGTATGATCTTGCCATAGGAGAGCAACCAGAGTTCTGCAGATCTAATAAGATGTGGGGTGAAGATGTGGATGAAATCTACACATCCCTTATCATCAAGGCTACGCATTGGGTTGCTCTACTGATTGATATTCATAAGAGACACATCGTTATTTGGGATAGCGATCTAACGGTCAGCAAGGATATGGAGATCGATGCTGCAATACAGCATGTTTGCGATATAATGGCTTATCTTATGAACCTTCTAGTTCATGTGGAGCTAAAAGATAAGTACCCTTATGTTCTCTACACATACGAGCGGGTTCCACAGAAGAGTGTTCCTAAAAACAATCAGAGCGGTGACTGTGGAGTGTATTGCCTGAAGAACATCGAGTGTCATGCGCTTGTCATACCATTTAATCCAACCCGCTTGTGTGATAAGAACATTCAAGAGAGAGATTTCTTCGTCTTCAAACTCTCTACTCTGGGTCTTCGTCAACACTTTCCACCTCCTCATTGCCACTGTAAGCCATACGCAAAACGACTCGAGACCGCAAAAGGCGTCACGAGCATCTGCGTTTTACCATAACTCAACCAAAGGACGCACTGTGTCTATCATCTTGAGAACATGCATAGGTGGTGTAGGGACAATCCGTGTCCGTTAGTTGCAACATTGATATTCGACAACCGAGTAAGTTAACTCGACGAAGTCGTTCCTTGTCCCAGCTCAATAGTCTGGCTAGTTGGCCATCTAATGAGTCACGTGTGTATAGAATGCCACTCAAGAAAAACATTCTGCCCTCCTTTGGGAATGATCCACGCTCAAAATGCCACTTAACAGTCCTCTCATCACCATTTCTCCAATAGTGACGATCACGGTACATGAACCATTTCTCCTGAAGAAACATTTGAACAACACAAAATGCAAACTGTAGTTTGTTTGACAGTAGAACTTCAAAAGGTGATAGTCTGTTGAAAAAATAATTATCAGGAAATTCATAAATCGCTTTAAAAATAGAATAATAAGATATTGAGATGTGAATTCAATACATAAACAACAACAATAACTAATACCACATGTAAAAATTTAAAAAATATAATATGATACAAATCCATTTTTTAAAAAAAGATTAGTCAAGAGACTTCTCAAACGAAGTCTACGCACAGACATCCTCTGTGAAAGTTAAATTTATAACCTAAACAACCTAGACATTTAAAGTTAAGAAAAAATATAAAACATAATTAATGCGATTAAAATAGTTCAAATTTCTAAAACATCAAAGTCATACGTAGCACACATGTTAGGGACAAAAAAAAACTAATTAAATGGCTAAAATTGCATTTTTACTGAAAATTATGATTAGAGACTCACAGGCGAAGTTTTATGTAGACTTCTTCGATGAAGTCTGCTTTGCTATCTGAAGCAGACTTCGCCCGTGAAGTCTAAATTTATAACCTAAACACCTATATAGTTAACAAAAAATATATAAAAATAATTATGCGGCGAAGTCTAAATTTATACCTAAAACCTAATAAGTTAAGAAAAATATATAAAGATAATTATGCGATTAAAATAGTTCAAATTTTGAAAACCATCAAAAGCCATAACGTAAACACACTGTTAGGACAAGAAAAAAAAAACTAATTACAAATAGGCTAAAATTATCATTAGAGAACTTAAAGGCGAAGTCTCTCTAGTAGACTTCTTCGATGAAGTCTGTTTTGCTATCTGAAGCAGACTTCGTCCGTGAAGTCTGAAGCACGGGTCTAATTTTGCAATTGACCAGAGTTTGACTTTTTGAGCAGACTTCACTGGCGAAGTCTGCTACACAAGGAGACTTCGTCAGAGAAGTCTATACCAGTTTGGAGTCTAGTTTTGCAATTGACCACAGTTTTAGGTTTTTTTTAGTAGACTTCATCTAGGAAGTCTTTTTGGTAATAGACTGTGCCTGTGAAGTCTATTACGTATTAGACTTCTCGATGAAGTCTTTTTGCCTTCAGAGACTTTTCGGCGAAAGTCTACCCATAAAGTAGGGTATAGTTTTGCAATTGACCAGAAGTTTGACTTTTACATGAGACTTCGTCTGAGAAGTCTATGTAGAAAAGGGTTACTTTTGCAATGACCAAAAAAAAATTTTAAAATTCAGAGTTACCGATGGTTGTAGACTTCATACGAGAAGTCTACCAATAGTCAATGTTTCGGAATTTTGTTCAAATGCAAAAACTACCCCTTTTTCACGCAGACTTCTCATATGAAGTCTCGATAAAAAGTCTTCGTTCCGGTGAATTGCAAAACTAACCGCCTTTTTCACAGACTTCACAGGAGAAGTTCTTTGTACAAAGTCAGACTTAACGGTCAATTGCAAAACTAGACCCCTTGTAAGCAGACTTCGACGGTGAAGTTCTAAACACCGTTTTTTGTTTTCAAAGGAGAACTTCAGATTTCATCGTGGTTCATTCGTGAAGTCTGAGACCCAAAAAGTCAATTGCAAAACTAACCCCTAGTTGACTATTGAGACTTCACCGATGAAGTCTGCCTTCTGGAAAATCGGAGAAAATGAAGCAAAAATTACCAGACTTCGGTTTGAGCTTGTGTTTAGCTTCTTAAACGGCCAAGAACTGATCACGCCAACATACCCAAGCAACCCAAGCGTTATTATGCTCGAATCTTAGTAAATCGTAAGATATATGGATGGTAAATATTGAAAACGATATTATAGAGTTAAATGGTTGAAATGAGAGAGGAGATCGACCA